>CAXDID010000977.1:0-196869 GCA_963988835.1 Hexamita inflata
AAAATAATAATAACATGACTCACTCAACAGCAACAATCCAACAATACATCTAAACGCAATATATAAATATGTACTAGTTATTTTACCATATCCAAGTAAAAATAATATATATTTTAATAATTCTTGTGGTTAGTGATTCTCCAGTTAATTAAAATGGTTTTCATCTTTTTTCCAATGAATAATAAGTAATAATAATAAGTATTGTGAGTTTCATTTATGTAACCCATAAATGACATTAATAACATTTAATAAAACTGAACTATAAATATTCAAATCAATATAATAGTAGTATTATATACCTAAAATACACTAATTTTGCGATAATATAATTCCACTTCAATCAAATGCCAGAATATAGTTAAAAATAAACTACTCCAGAAAATATTCAGTAATCTTTAAAAAATAAGAATGTGCTAAAATATTTAAAGTTTGTGCGTGTTGTTTAGTACTTAATAATATTTTATTTCGCCATAATGCACCTTGTGATAATGGGAATGTATTTAATGTCCAAAGTGTCTTACTATGGTCATTTAGCTCGTGGCTACTTCAATTCTTTCAAAGCCGTAATTTGTTTGGTGGTTATTTTCTCTGAGTTTATTTACTCTAAGTGTGCGAGAAACTAAAATATGACGACAACTATAGTTTAAATCGTGTTTAATTTTATTTTTATCATTTTATTGGTTTTAGATGTCGTTTTCTTCATGCAGTAATTCTAAAATATTGACTATGGCCCATTAACTATTATAAATGAAAATCAAACCTAGATTCACTGGTACACGAAGAAAAGAACTACTTCTATGGTGACTGTGGATGATGTTATTTACAGCGATGATTCTAAATCTAATTATCACAACGTGTTAATCAATAGGACTGATTTTAACTTCTAAATCACCGATATTTCAGCGCAGACCTATAATTACTCTCTCCCACAAACTATTTCCAAGTTTGTAGTTATGACCGATATCCACAGCAACGGTCATTATATAGAGCAAATGAGCAGTGACTACGATTTCGCTTTATTCTGCGGAGATTACTCTTACGGTGGAATGGCCCATGAATTCTCGAAAACGTTCAAAAAGTCTCATAATAAACCGCTTATTCTTGCTGCTGGTAATCACGACTCCCTTGGTCAAATCAACTCATTAATAACTAGGCCGACTAACTTTTACCAGAAAATAGGGTAGAACGGCTTCTACTTCCTGTACGTGCTCTCACCGGATATGTCACACCACTCCCACGTGGACAACTCTCGTGCAGAAGAAGCCATCCTCTTTTTAAATAATAATCTTCATTTATCAGAAAATGACTCAAATGTGTTTATAGTTTCACATTAAGCCATTTATTCAACTGGAGAGTTCGGCTCAATTAAATACTTCACCGTTTTGATGGAGAAGTTCATTCAAGAACACCCGAACGCGAGAATTAGAGCAACATTCTCAGGACACGACCACGTTTTCGCCTCATTTTACAAATACAACACTTTCTTCTTCGTAAACGGAGCAGGGGGTGGCCCACTGGACCCAGTTTTCGAATGGGGTGAGCGCAGCTGGACGGGAACTGAGATGAGCGGCCCATTACAGGTGATTAATGACAGAACACTCGGATACGAATCGCATATTTAAAGCTACCAGAAATACACAAGGACTGAAGTGGAAATAGAATAAGGGAAGATAAAATACGTGGTTAGGGACCTGGACACTGGAGCAGTGCTCACCACATTCGAGCAGAAAACGGAGTGAGCTTCTTATTGTTCATAAATATACTTAAAATGGGAAATAATGGAAAATATTCAGACAGAAGTTCATACTAGTAAACACTTTTTTTTATACTAGTAGACAAGATCAATTTTCAACTTTAAAGCATAAACTTAGCCAAAAGTAATGCTTTATCGTTGATGGCCTGCCCTTAGCCATACCGATCCTTGACGGCAGCTCAGCACTTTGAACCGGGGGATTTTACCTTCCACAACCGATTTAGCCGAGCCGCATCTCAACGATAAGCACAATCTAATGAATCCATCATTGCTCACAAAACATAGCCAGTATTCCATCTTCAGCTCTAACCTAATCGTTCTTATTTAAAATTAGCTATTATACAGTACTGTATATATAAATAGCCAAAATGTTACAGAGTTATTTACAATTAATAATCACTCTATATCAAAATTTATAAACGAATTCTCTACTTATTATTGTTAATACTCTATATTTATGTAGGAAAGAAATGCTTCTTAAGTCGAACGAGTCTGAATATGCGTCAATTGGTGTGTTATTACGCACATTCATCAATTTTACAATATTATCATCATAATTGTAATCAATTATTTACACATTTGGGGAACAAACATTACCCATTGTGGTGTGGACAATTGTATAAATTTACATATTCATAACCGTTCAAGCATAAAACAATGTATTATTTCAGATTTAATGGACCATATTTTTTATAAATGTATTTACAAATTGAGCAAGATTTAGATAATTATTTCAAATAAATCTAAGTATTTCTTTATATTTTAAGCTTTTATCATATCTCATCACTTGGCATCATCTATTTCCTATTGAGTAGGTGCGAGTTATCCTCCTAGATAATATTTATCTTTTCTGTTAGTGTGTGTACTAAGTGGTGATAGATCTTGTATTCTGTTAAACTACAGATCAATGGTTTCTAATCCTGTTAATTCTCTGAGTGACTCAATATTAACAATTTTATTGATTGTCGCGCTCAGTTCTTTTAATTCTGTCAGATATTTTACTTCATCAATATTTTGTATAATATTATTATTGATGGATAGTCCTTTCAACTGCTTCATGCGCTCTACTCCACTTATTCTCTTCAGTTCGCACCTTTAAATAGAAAGTTTCGTTATTTTTGTTGGAACTTACAGTAAATTCACGTTAAAGCAGCTGTCAATGTTGAGTTCTTCCAGTTGCAGCGGAGTTCCTTCAGTTGAAAATTTATCAGTGAAAGAAATGTGCTTTAGCTCAAGGTCGCTTTTAATGTCCAGTCTTTTATTCTTCGCGTATTATTTGTATTTATTAACCATGTAATCATCATATGCGTTCAAACAGGATTGTAATAATTGATTTTGGGCTTCGGATTGAGGTTTACAGTGTTGGTAGTACACAAATCTTGGTTAGAAATGAGGTAAAGTGGATATGGTGTCAAAATCGGTAATATAGTTGAAGTCGGCTGAGAATGCTTTTAGATTTACAAGTGGAGTAAAAATACCCTAAATAAGTTCCAATTTATTGTGATTAACATTGAACGCAATTAGTTGGGTCATTTTCTCTATCCCACGCATTTCCTTCAGTTCGCATTTGTTAATAGTTAAATTGGTTAGCTTGGTTGGAATATTAATGAATTGAACGTTATAACAGCTTATGATCTAAACATCTGTTACGTTAATCAAATCCATGAACGAGAGATCTCTAACTTCAGGATCGTTTTATATGATCAAAACTCCACTCCTAACTTTAATCGAATATTTAAGTTTCATTTTATTCTCATACCACTTCAAAACTATTTATTGAGTTAGTTTCTTCTTCTCAGTTAAACTATTTGTAAATTCTTCAACTGACTGATGAGAATTAATTTGATTTAAGTAAAACTGGTAGTCTTCGTTTGTTGGTTCGTTTTACAATCCAACATCCAGCTACAATCCAGGAATTGAAACTAAGTTCAAGTCCTGAATAAGATTGTTTTCAACTTGTAATTGCTTTAGATTGGTTAGTTGACCCAAATGCTCAACAATAATCAACTTGTTGTTATTCAAATTCAATTTTGTTAGTTGCCTCATCTTCTCAATACATGAAACGTGATACAGACTACAATTATTAATAGTTAAATCAGTTACTTTCGATGAAAAGCGCTCAAACGTCAGATTACAGCAGTTAATCAGTGTTAGCTTTTGAATATTTAGTTGATCTATGAAAGAAATATTCATAAGATACTGGTCGTTTTCAATAACAAGTTCGTTATATTTAACTTTTTCTTTGTAAATTGCGTTCATTACTTTGTCGTGGGTGATTATAATCGTTTTACTGCGTTGTTCTTGATATTAGTCCATTAACTTCTGAGCAGCTTCTTCTGTGCCAGCATTAGCACCGAGGTATTCTCTGTAATCACTTAACTGGGCATTTCTTTATTTATAGCAAAACTACACCCATTATTAAGTCATATGTTTCATATTTGCTATCAATTCCAGATCATTAAGAATAAAATTATCGTTTAATTACAATTCCTTTACACTTAGATCTTTAATCGGTTCACAAAATAGTATTTTATTGTTTGATAAATTCAGACACTAAAGCTTATTTAATTCTTTCAGGCTGTCAATTCGATAAATGTCATTAGAAGATACGTTCAGGCGAATTAAATTAACAAGGGCACCTAATTCAGAGATATCACGAATGGCATTCCCAAAAAGATCTAAATCCGTTAGTTATTCCATCTGATAGATATTTGTTATAAGCGATAATTTTGAGTTTCTAACTGCTAACACTTTAACGTAGATTGGAGCTCTATCGAAAATGATATTCTTGCAGTTCTCAACCCTAATTTTACTAATTTTTTTTAACATCGGCAAACAAAAGATTCATTACTTCGTTGTCATTATTAATCGTGATTACGCCGTTAATCATTTTATCTTGGTACTTCTTGAGCATCGCATCATTGTTTTAATTATACTCTTTGCCAATCTTTAGGTCAGTTATTTAACTTTAACTAAGTCCTGAGTAAGCGTAGTCTTAGTCTTCAAGTTTGTTTTATTCTCCTGACCAGCTCTACTAACAGTTTTTATGTGTCATGATGCTAGATAAATCCTGTATTTTGTTCCTCTATGTTCTTAGATCAGTAAGCAACTCAAATGTTTTACAGATTTCAACCGAAATAATTGAGTTGAAGGAAATATCGAGGCTAACTATGTTCTTCATCTTGGCAAGGCATTAAATCGTATTAATCTTGTTGTGGCTAACATTGAGTACTTTGATATTGACTAGATTCTCCAGTTTTGCGATTTAACTTACATGGTTGAAGCTTATGTCCAGATTTTCGAGCTAGGTCAACTATTAGAGGCAATCAACCTGTTTAATCCTATTTTGGTTCAAATCCAGTGATTTGAGTTGTTTTAATTCACTTAGTTTCTCAATATTCTCGAGTCTGTTCATTGAGAGGTCCAAATACATTAATTCCTTCATTTATTTAATTATTTCAAAACAATCATCGGTCAGTGCGTTTAGTCCCAGGTTCAACTCCCGCAGGAGCATCTTTTCAATTCCAACTATTTTCTTTGTCGTTAAATAGCAATTGTTGACTGTCAATGATTTAATGTTATTCGGAACCACTCCAAAACTTATGTTAATGCAGTTTGTAAGAATCAGTTCATTCAGGTTCAAATATTAACAAAAGCGGATGCTCTCCAAATCGTTTTCAAATATTCTTAATTAATTATTAGTGATCTGATTTATGAACTTAGAAGTGAATTTTGTGTCTTAAATGAAATCCGCATTTTGTTTGCGACTGTTTTCAAAAGTGGTTTATAATTATTTTAATTATTCTTTTGGACAAATATGGTTGAAGTATTTGTTATAAATTTCAGTTTGTGGAGCTGATTGGGGACCAATAAAGTTGAATTCGAAATTTGGGAGCTATTTGAGGATTTCCATATCGTGAATGTGATTGTTATCTATTAATACGTGCTATAGGGTTTTTATGGATAAAAGTGGAGTTATGAAGAGCAAATTGTTGTTGGAAAGATTCAAGTACTACAAAGAGGATATATTTTAAATGCCCTCAATGCTAATTAGGGCCGAATTTGTGATTGAAAGCTCTTTTAGGTGCGTTGGAGTTTACTCAAAAGAGATGTTACAACAGCGGTTGAAACTAACGGACTCAAGGCGCAAATAATCTGTGAAGGCAAAGTGAGTTACTTCCTAATCATTTTCTATTACTAATTTACCATTGTTAACTTAAGAAGCGTATCTCTTTGCCATCAGGATAATGTACTCGCTTACCAGCTTCTTATCAAGCTATTCATATACTGTAATTTAGTCTTCACCATATTCACTATTTAAATACGCATGCATCTCAAAATGCGCTTTAGTTGCTTTTAATTACGGAGTGAGCCACTTCACGTCGAAGTTCGGGTGGTCGATGAGCGGCAGCGAGTCTACGATGTAGCTGTTCGTCGCATCGAACTCCACCAAGCTTGGAAGCTGCGATACCTGCGATACCTCGATTATCTGGGTGTTTTAAAGTATCAAAGTCTTCAACTGTTTGTGGACCACGATCTCGCGCATGCTGTATACCGGGTTCCCGCTCACGTCCAGGTACTCCAGGCAGCGCACGTTCACCAGGCCCTTCAGGCTCAGGAGGTTGCAGGACCAGATGGTCAGGTGCTTCACGTTCAAGGGCACCAGGTCTATCTTCGTATGCAGGATGTTCTCGATCCAGATCTTCTCCTGCTTCTGGATACCAGGGTCCATCAGCTGCTGGACGCCGGTGATCTTCAGAAAGTTTTCTGAATTCTTCAACGTCATTCTTGTTGGAGGCGTGGAGTGGACTTTTAAATTAAATTGAAATAAACGATGTATGAGCCAAAATGAAGACTGTGCAACGCTATTAAGCAACTTAAGGTTAGTTGTTTATATATTTGATTATATTTGTGATTTTGAAAATATATAATTTATAAATTTAATTATTTTAATAATCAATAGACTAATTCATTCACTATTTTATCATAAATACTTAAACAACAGATTAATCCTAAAATCTCTTAGTTGATTATTAATAAATTGATTATTAAATTATTATTAATAACTACATACTTTTTTGTCTAGAGCAAGAAAAATAAATGACATTAATTAATACTTTCAACAAGTAAAATAAATGAAATATTATATTTTGTATGTCACTAACTCAACTTCTGCCTTATTTTTTATTGAATTCACTGTTTTTGCATTTTCGCCCAGTAGAGCCAGACGAAGTGCTCCATGTCTTCGATCATCTTATCGCTTTCTGTCTATACATCAATGAGTGATTTTAGTTTCTACTTTTGATCCAATAAAAGATCTGTGCGCGCTTTAACGATTTCGGTGAACAGTTCCTGTTATTTGCTGCAGATGGTTTAAATCGCGGCTCTGTTCTCCAACTATATCGAGTCGACCACTTTCTTTTGCAAGCTTCTCTGTTCTTGAAGTTTAAGTTAATGTGTGGCTTCGATTCCCGCGAATTTAGCTATTTCTTTTTTGTAGTTTTGAACCACCACTTCATGTTCTTTCTGAATATTCTGAGTCTGTTCTTAGTGCGCTTTACTTTATTCGTTTAGTTTTGTTTTTAGCTCTTGGATTTCAAGCTGGTCTGATACGTGCAGGATTTCGTTTGTTGCGTATTATTGTTCCAGTTTGGTTTGAATGCTCTCGTGCCAGTTTGCTTTCTTCACGGCCTTGACTATTTCTTCAGCCTGTTAGTTAATTTTGAATTCGAGTGAGACAATATGTTTCTTCAGTTTCTCGCTCTCGTAGTTTATTTCAATTATTTACTTCTATTTCTATATCAGTATTTCCTTGTGCTCGAGTATTTGCCTTTGTAGTTCACTTAAATATCCGCTCGTATCCGTTTTCATGATTATCTTCATTTGCTCTTTTATGAACTGGACTTCTCTCTCGAGTCGTTCGTCCGTTTCCTTTTGCCCCTCCATTTCGCGCATTTTGGTTCTCATTTCGTTCATCTCGCGGTACATTTCGGCTTCTTCTTAATTGTTGTACTCGAATCTGAAGCTGTCGTTCTTCTTCATGGATTTTAGGGGCATGCGTGGAGATTGCTTTTGGTGGACAAAGTTTTTGAGGTCGTTCAGCACATTCTGCTCTTTCTGCTTTTGAATCTGGGATTATAAATCGCTAACTTCCTATTTTAGCTCTAGAATGTAATTAGTTGACTGCTGCTCACTACTGAGGAGCTTGAGAATCTCGGCTGACTTTATGGACACGTTGTTTTTAAGCTCATCAACCTGGTCCACTAAATTAGTTGATGTGAGCTTCGAGTGCTTGAGCACGTCTTTAATCTAACTTATCAAATCTTCGCGCTCCTTGAGCTTCTCCTCTGTGTTAAACAGATTCAATAACGTCTATTTTTACTGGCGCTGCAACATTTTAATGCACTTGTTCTCTTCATCTGCAAAATCATCTCCAAATGAATCCTATACTTGCATAGACTATGACATGCTTATGCTAGTCTTACTTAAGGACGTGCTCGGTCGCACTTATAAGCTCCTTTACAAATCTTGTGAACTATTAATCACGTTAGGACTTGTGAGACTTGCTAAAGATAAATTTGTTGCGTTTGATCCAGTCATTTTAGCTCTTACCTGCACAACAGGGCTACATTGTATTTATTTCTCTATTTTTGATGAATTATTCCGCTTTTTAGGCGAAAATATTTACGGTATTTAAACCTACTAAACACTGATATTCATTTGCGCGGTGTGGAATTTTCTATCTATGAGTTTAATATTAACCATGTATTTGACAGTTCAACTATCTATTATAGTGTGAATTTTCCACATTAAATAAACACAATTACTACAAATAGGCTGTGAACACTGTTGAATATCAAATATGGCGAAAAAATCACTTATAGCATACATAATGCTCTGACATAACACTTTTTACTTTTTCTTGTTTGAAATAAGTAACAGGTATAAAATAAAAGAATAATACTTAGATTTTTAATACACAACAAAACTTCTTTTTCAGATCATTTTAAATTAAAAATGCTAATTTCCACACCCGACTGATGGAATAATAGTAGCATCAAGAGTTTATCAATTATCATGACCCTTATACTGCAGCTCGAGTTCAAAGACATCAAAATGATGTGAAAAATGGTGAGTTGATAGTTTGGTTCGATTCTACCCTTCAAAATTTAGATTTTACTAAGCATTTAAACATCTCAAAACTTATAGTGGACCACTGCGATAATGTGATTCTATCACCACTCCCCTATATCACCGAATTGTTCCTTATTTCCTGTAATTTAACCACATTAAATAACTTACCCCTAAATATCGTTAGCTTGGACATAACGAACAACAAAATAGTGAATTTAAGTGCATTGTCCCAGATTAAGACCTTAAAAAAGCTATACATAGACGGAAATAAGAACTTAAACCTGAATACACTCAACAATAATAACATAACCGAACTACAAATGAACGCGATTCAGAGCGAATCACTCGAAGGTATTTCTTAAAACACGAATTTAACAAAACTGATATTTAATTACAATCAAATATCAGATCTAGAACCAATTAAAAATATGAATAAATTAAATATACTTTGGGCTTCATCGAACTAAATTGTAAATATGTTACCACTTAAGCAATTAAGATAATTAAAGGAATTATTGATCAATAACAACAAAATAGAAGACCTTAGCTCACTTAAAGACCTCAAAATGCTTGAAAAACTTGTTTTGAGTTCAAACGAGATTATAAATATCGAACCACTAAGAAAAATGAATCAACTACTAATTTTAGACCTTGGAGGAAACAAAATAACTGATTTAGAACCGCTTCGAGAGCTTGTGCACATGCAAGAGCTCGGACTCAACTTCAACAGGATAATTAACGTTAAACCACTAGAAAAAATGATATAGCTGAAATCACTCAATCTGTACAATAACTACATTTAAAATATTAACCCAATTCTACATCTGAAAATATTTGAAAATCCAAACACATTAATTCTAGTTCGAGAATAAAAGTTGCCTGATCACCTACTAATACAACTTAATAAAAAATATGATGCTATTTACGCTTCCACACGATTCTTGATAAACATGAAAAACAATATCACACAAATCAAGATTAATAAAACAGGAGCTATTAATCAATTAAGAATTTTTGTATAATAAGCAGAAAATAAGTTAATCAGCTTTGTTAATATATCAGCAACGTTTTTTGGAATGTATGTAGCTGATTAGTGATCAGTATAATAAATAAATATATATATCACTTCCTCGAGACGGCACAAACAGACTTCATTGAGACTTTCGAAAGCGAAATATATATAATGACTAAATCTAAGAATTTCTTCAGAGACACACGCAAAGAAATGAAAATCCAAGAAAAAATGTTTGGATGAATGTTAAGTATTAATGTATTGAAATAGAATTCCTCAATTCGAATTATTTAATCTATAATTGCCAATACTGTATTTAATATATATATAGAAATAATGTCAATACAGGTCGACGACACGGTGCCTAAACCAGGGTACACACTGCTGGGCCGTAGAAGAATGGACAACACGGAATTCTAGTACATGATCAACTGGGTTTTCAACAACGTGAGGGATACACTGTATCCCTCACGTTGTTGAAAACCGATATCCGATACACCAATCCCAGAAATTTGCGAACTGTGCAAAAAACCATACAAGGAAGGCCACGAACAAGACTGTAAAAAGATCAATGAGCTGAACATAGCAGCCCACGATCGTTTTGCAAACTTCCTTGAAAGAATCCTCAGAAAGAGATATCAAGCCAGAAAAGTCTGCAAAGACAACGACAACAGGTTGGAAGACCGGACTAAACCGGACATCAGCATTGTGGTCAACGGAGTTCAGATTTATTTGGTAACCCGCTCAAAATTATTCCGATTATAATCGGTAAGAATCTCACCATTCATTAAAAGTCGAGAGAATTCTTGGAAGAACTCCGAGTTAATTTCGAGACAATTTATGAAGAGATTGGCTACATGATAAGTACCTCTCAAACACACCGAGCCGAGCTTATGTATAGAAAGAAAGTAGTCCAACAGGGCGAAAAACATAGCGAGATCGATGTAGAGAAACCCAGTGCCAACCGCTTTGCCTCCCTAGCGGACAGTGATGTTTAATTCAAACGCACTGACAACTACGGGAAAATATTTGATTACCTTCACGAAAAAGGGATGATGAAGGTAGCCAAACAATCTCCAATCAGAGAAGTGCCGCAAAGCCAAGACCGAAAAACTTTGAAAAAGCCCACAAAACAAAGACTAAAAAGAAGTCCACGCAAACAGCAGAAAAAGGCAACGATAAACTGGAGGACACGTCCACAAAGAAAAAACCTGACAAACCCACCCAGACCAAAGTAATCCCCAATGCGAAAGGCAATGACAAGAAAATTTAGTCTCTCGAAGAGAAGATCGCCAAATTGTAAAGAGAATTGTAAAGTTAATTTGATACAGCGGCGGCAGTGCGTAAATTCAAAGAAACCAAAAGAAGCATGACGACAAGAAGATCACTTAAAAGACAAACAATGCCGAAGCCCAGCCTGAAAACGAGAAGAAAAAGACTGAAGTAAGTTAGAAAGCTGAACCTACGAAGAATATCGAAGAAAAAGCGCCTAACAAAACGAAGCTTAAGGACGCTCAGAAGCAGAAAGAGTAAAAGCCCCCAGTCTAAAAGTCACAAGATCAAAAGGCCACTAAAATGCCCCAATCGAACGCAAAGTCTCCTCAAAAGGAAACGTAGAAAAAGAAAGAGGATAAATAACCTGTCTTAGAAAAGCCTGTCGAATAGCCAAAAGATGGTCAAAATGAATAAAAAACGATAACTGACGCAAAATAGGAAACCAAGCCAATCTTAACGAAAGCCTAGAAGAAGAAGCAAGTTAAAGAATATCAGAAATAGTTTATCTAACAATAGAAAGCTAAGGAAGATATCAAAGCGTCTAAACCCTAGGAAAAAGTTAATCTACCACCGGCAATATACCCCGAAATTAGGAATTTGCAAAATCAAATAAACTAAGAAGGACCCCAGGTACCTAATCAAGTTAACGAAACAGTGCATCAAAGGCAACCACCACCAAGCAATGCCAATACAACGGAACAACCTCCCGTGCAAGCCGAAGGAAATAACGAGCAAAGAGAAACTGAGACGCGAGAACCAGTTTCTGGAAATTAAGTTAGCGAATCAGGTAAAACTGGTCCGCTGACGACTCCGTGAGGGCCCTGTTGGGTCTTTACTGAGTGGGCATAAATGACGGGTTGAGCCCTTTTTGAAAGTGGAAATATGGGCGTGCGAGAGCCTTTGTTTTGCTTTCGAAAGTCTCAATGAAGTCTGTTTGTGCCGTCTCGAGGAAGTGAGATATATATAGAGGCGAAATTGAATCTTGGCCACCACCTACCTTGAAGTGAGATTGTAGATAGACTCTATTTGATAGGGGGAAATAAGCTGCAACATTAAAACATTTATATTTTATTTTAATGTTATATTACCACTCTACTCCTCTTAAAATTTCTTTTTAACATGACATATTTATATCATTTATACTGACTACATCTGAAGGCATAGACTCCCGTGAGATTATATTATTTAATTAGGTGCATATAAAAGAAATATAATATTTAGAATTAATTTAATATTTTCGTTAACTTCAATTAAATTACATGTGGTATGAGATCACTCAAATATATGAATTTTGGCCTAAAGGAGGGATTGGTATAAGTACTAAATATTAATACCATAATTTAATGTTAACCAGCCAGCTTGCATAATAGTGCTCAAAATACTAAAATTAGTGAAAGCATAATTAACACAACTAAACCGCCTAGGCAGAACTCCGTATATTGTGTGATTATATTGCTTTATGTACCCCTAACTATACATGGTAGTTATACGGGTGGCCTCTGATACGATTCCCAAATTATTGAAATTATGAGAGTTAAAATTTGGATAATTTAGTAAATCACGAATTGACTCCAATTTATCAATAACGATATATTACTATTATACTAATATATCATATTACTATGATCGCCTCTTGATTCTTCTGGAGCTCAAGAAATTCATTTTAAGTTGCAAAAATCAACTTTTGGAAACTTTCGAATTTGATGTATTTTAGAATTTTTGACAAGAGTAGAGTGGAAGAAATATAAAATTGTGTAAAATATACATTAAAGCTATCAGGAAGATGTATAATATCAAAAATATTCTAACTACAATTTCACTTCAAGGAAGGGGGTGGCCAAGATTCATTTTCGCCTCTATATATATATATATATATATATATATATATATATATTAGAGCATACGCAGATTTGAAATATCTGCGCATTTAATTTATATGCGTATAAAAATTATATGCACACCACGAAAAACATGTGCATATAAAAAAGTTCTGCATATCTTTACGTATGTGCATATTACTATAAATCTTACATAAATATATATTTCCCCACTCCTATCCTATAAATACGACCGAATTATTTTATATTACAAATTTCTAAAGTATTTATACAAAAAATAATTTTAGAAATACAACTACATAAATATTAACTTGTTTTATATTTAATTTTGTTAAATTGTATGTATTGAGCACTATTTTAAATGAATTGATGAGACAGTTTCTATCAAGATTAAAACGTTAAAAATTTAGGTTTCATGTTTGGAGTGAATATATTCAATAAATATTCAATATTTATACATAAATCGACTTATAGATATGTTATATGGTATTAATTCAATTAGTACTCTATATTTAGAATTTGCGCTCTAATTTAACATCTACATCAACATAGGTTAAATGTTGTTATTGTGAATACATTCAATTAATTAAAAGATTAATTATTCACTTTAACAATCTCAAAGCAAAGCAATTTCAAAATGGAGTTCATAATTACATGTATTATGAAAAACAAGCATATGCTCTGAAAATACCTTATTTCATAGAAAACTATTATTTATGTATTGAATAAAACGTTTGACGATGTTTTGTTTGGAAACTGGATATTATATCATCTGTTTAAGCTAGTCAACGTTTTTCTCATTTATATGTAGTGTATATTAATAATTTATTGGTATAGTAACTTTATATTTATAAAAGTCATAATATTCATTTGATATAAGCCAAAACTTATTGTGGCTCGTATATGCAGATCTCAATTATATGCGGATATCGGAGTGGTTGCACATACGATTTTATCTTCGCATATATTTTTTACATCAGATTTAAAATATATGCGCATAGTCATTTCATATGCACATACTTTTGGAATTCTGCGTATGCTCTATTACAAAATGAAATGAGTTACTATATTTGAAAGTTTCAAACTGAAAAGAATATACTCAACAGTTTGATGGGTAATTGTATGATGTTATTCTAAGATTACATTAAATTTATGTTCTAAAAATATTCATATGAGATATATTCAATAATCTATATACATTAATAATTTTATTTGAATATCCGCATCAAATGAATAATTTAGTTATTAAACAGCCTTCCAAAAAGCGCAATAATTCTTCAAAAGTGGAATTTTTACCTCCTATGTAATCTAAAACTACTAAACAGATTTTAGAAAATAATAAATGGTAAAAATAAAGTTAACAAAGTCCCAGAAATACAAAAGATTAAGATTTCAATTCGAGTACTAATTCAAGTACATTAAATAAATCAGAAAAATTGCATAAAGATCTGTGCATATCGGATTTAGATGAGGAAAGTGTTTGTATTGCAATGTTTTAAAAGTAGTAGAAATAAATGTTAATAAACATTTTTAATCTTGAGTAAAAGCTAAATGAAAAAGAAAACGTTATACAATAAATATAGGAAGTGTTAAAACACACCAAATTACAATAAACCAATATTGTAGATTAAATTGAAGAATTGAGAAATAATTTATCACTAAAATCAGCAGAAGTCATTAAGCTACAAAAGGATGATATTCAAGCTACATAACTCATACTTTAGTAAAAATAATAAATTGAACAACTAAACAGTAAATTCGTGAATGAGTTATAAACCAAAGTCTAAAATAATAACTAATAAGTAGCTAATTAGGCATAAAATAATTATTAGTGTGAATAAGCGCCCTAAATTATAATTAATAGCAGTATAAATCAAGATAATGAAATTTAGTAACTAAATACTAAAATATTAGATTTATAAACGCAACTTTCTGATTTTCAGCTGATCAAAGAAATTGACGAGCGTCACGAGCGCGAGGCACAGTTTATCAGGGAACAAATGAAAGCTATTATGAAAATGGACACTACTGGATACACCAGCGAGCTCTAGCGTTAACTTTTAAACACAAAAGAGCAAATTATTAATTGCAATAAAGTTGAGCAGAATCTATAACTTCAAATTGAAAAACAAAATAAATAATTAATAACTTTGAACTTCAACAACTAAAATTTTGAAAAGTAAATACTGGAATCTGAAAAGAAACTGCAATGGATTGAATAGCTGAACTAAAAACTTGAGTAACAGTTCGCGTCCAACGAAGTTCTGCACATGTCCGACCAAATTGAAATCTCCGAATACAAACAACGAATCGACGAAATGAAAAACGAGCACAAATCAAATATTAAAAAGATATAATAAGATAATTACGCGGTAATTGAAAATTTGAATAAAGAGCTGCAGAAATTCGCAGGAATCGAAGCGACGCATCAATAAAGACTTGAAGAACAACGCTAACTGCAAAAGAATGTAATCGATCAGATACAAGTTGCAAATATAAACGAAATCAAAGAACTGAACGGGAAATACAAACAACTCCTTGCGAAAATGATAGCAAAAGAAAGTATTGGTATACAAGAAATAATGAAGAAAACCAATGGAATAGTTGAAACAGAACGCGAAATTGAAAGCAATATCGCTAAAATTTAAAACATTCAACGCGAATTAAAGAAATAAGTTAAGTAACAGTGATTATGTGAATAAATAAATATTACTTCCTGTTTTTATGAGGATTTTTTGGATATGTAAAATGTTTTACTCCAACTTTTTGGAGAATCTATCCATTATAGGTAGCGGTGTTCATACTTATTAGGGAAAATACTGCCTAATACCTACAGAAGTTATTAAAAGTTAATATCACATGGAATATACAACATATATTATAATTAATGAATTTAAAAACAATAACAAATAATAATACTATTATTTTAATCTGTGTTATTACATTTTCAATTTGAAAAACAGAAACATATTGCAAAATTAAGTTAAATTACATTTAAATAGATCAATAATGTTTATAAATAGATACAATAAATCCATTAAATCTTTTACGTGTTATATAATTATGATATTTCTTCGTAAATTAATATAAATGATAACAATAATCCACACCAATGGGTATTAATTGTACCGAAAATATACCAATCTTTATCTTTGATATGGATGATGAACTAGTAAAACTCAATAATATGCACAATAACTCGCCTATTGATTCATACTCTGAGTCTTTTGACCTCGGATACAAAAATGCATTTTTAGCATACGTTAATGTCGAGTATAATATGAATTTATACATTGAAAATGATTTATAAACTTAATAATAGTATATAAAATAGGAGTGATATGCTTGTTAATTAAAATACAATTGAAAATACATATTCATACCTACACGATAATTACGTCCTTTTGTGTTACACGAGCCGCATTATTATATATGAATTTATCAATAAATTCATCTCATTTATCTCACTCAGTAATTTGCTCATAAACATTCAGCACTTTCCCAGAGTCCAGATCCCTCACCGTGTACTCAATTTTTCCCGCCATTATTCCAACTTCCGTTCTGGTGTATTTTCTGTAGCTGTTCAAATGGTACTAGTACCCCATCTCCCTATCCCCATTCTCTGGCATTGGCCCCTTAAGTTCCTCTCCACTCCACGACCTTGCCCCTTAACTTTTTACATTGTCTAGTGGGCCACCTCCGGCTCCGTTCACAAAGTAGAGTGTGTCCAATCTCCGGAACGCGTTGAAAACGTGGTCGTGCCCTGAGAAAACGGCCCTAATTCGTTTATTTGTGTTTATATTCATAAATTCCTCCATCTTTTCAGTGAAGTATTTTATTGAGCCAAAATCACCAGTTGAATACACAGCTTAATGTGAAACGATGAAAACATTCTTGTCATTATTTGAGAGATAAAGATTTTCATTAAGAAATGTGAAGGCGGCATCAGTGCGGGAGTGGTTCAAGTGGCTGTGGTAGACGAGGTCGGTATTTAACACGTAAATGAAGTAGAAGCCGTTGTCGCCTATTTTCTGGTAGAAATTGGTCGGACGTGTTATCAACCTATCTATTTGACCCAGTGAGTCGTGATTACCAGCTGCTAGAATAAGTGGTTTATTATGCGATTTTCTGAACGTTTTGGAGAACTCATGAGGCAAACCACCATAAGAGTAATCACCGCAAAGCAAGGCGAAATCGTAGTCACTGCTCATTTGCTCTATATAATGACCGTTGCTGTGGATATCGGTCATAACTACAAACTTTGAAATTGAGCTTGGAAGTGAGTAATTATAAGTTAATGCTGAAATATTGCTAACTTTGAAGCTAAAATTAGTTTGATTTATCAGCACGTTGTGGAAGTTTGATTTTGAATCATCGTTGATAATAGTGTCATCAACAGTTACCATTGAGCTAGATCTCTTCTTTGTATACCAGTGAATCTACGTTTGGTTCCCATTTATGATAGTTAATGGACCATAGTCAATGTCTCTGAATTATTACAAGAAATAAACTAGATCCAAGGTGAGTAGGATTATGAACAACAAATTAAATATAATTTGCGCTTGAATTATTTTCACCGTTTTGTATCTCCTCACAACCAACATTTAAATCAAAATAACAGAAATACAAACAGCTATTTTGATTGAGTTTAGATACGCTCGCTGAAGCGACCCGTAAAAAATTACTTTTGAGACCAAATATGTACCCGTAATAACTGCATGCACTATAGCGAAATACAAAATCGCGAAATATTACACTATTCGAATAAATTTTAAGATTTTCAATGTTTATTAGAGTTAAACTGTTTTCTACACCTGTGATTAAGTTGAGACTTTCATTTGAAGTGGGAATTAATCATCAAAATATATATAATGACAAAACTAGCAAAAAATACATATGTTTAATAAATTTAAACATGCTGAATGAATCTAGAACCTCCTGGTTCAAATCGGATACATACATGGATACATGGAGTGTGAATAAAATTTATGTGTTATTATTAATCCTTTAAGTATGTATGAGTATTTATTGTATCTATAGCCGTCCCAATGAAATATTTGTGTTCCAGCTGTCAGAAACTGGCGCATTTTCCCCCACCCCCAGAATTAAAACTAATTTATATAATAACTTGGAGCAGGGCTAGAACCACGCGAATTTATTTGGGTGCAAGTTATATTGCTCAATATAAGCCTTTGACGTGCAGAACTGCTAAGATTTAATCAAATAAAGTAGATATTGCAGATATCGTAAACGTTGGTTCTAATCTATTAGCTGAATTACGCATGAATTATATTTACGATAGCAATTAACATATTTATATTGTTCGAATTGGCTATTTTGCATTACAAAGTTATTAAATGAAATAACTTCATTTTTTGATAGAGAGAAAAGGAGTGAATTCTATTGAAATATTGAGTATATTACTAAAATTATAGTAAAAATTATCATATTATTAAAATTGAAATTTTGATTCATATCATCGCTCTATTTTTAGATTCTATAATATTTAACTATATTAACTAAAAATTGTAATAATATTTCTCCACTTCAGTGAAACGACTTTGATTTAATAAATGCACAAATACACTTCAGAGTACAATTCAATGACTAGATTAATGTTTTAACACTATTTAAATTTATTCTCTTTAGTCATATTTCATGTATTGATTTATACATTATATATACATTATTTTGTAACATGTTTTATTTCTTTAACTTAAATTTGATCTATATGGAGTCTATATCAATAGTAGCGTAACAGTAATGCATGGCCACATACTGGAATTTCTTGTGATACTGGCTTCTCATTAAACAATAATAGATGTACAATTGAATATAAATTTACATTAAGATCGGCTTGAAAAATGCATCCACGTTACAATTCTGTTGCTTATACCGGAGTCCTAGGTTGTTTTGCGTGTGGAGGTGCATCTAACGTACAAATGGTGTTGTACATAGTTAATGATCATTAAAGTTGTACTTAATGTTTCCTGTACAAAAATTATAAGGCTAATTCTATTGAGCTTGGTATAAAATTTGGTATATTTTCTTTTATTAAGTGATTTCTTTCTGTTATTATAATTATTAATAAATAGTAAGGATTTTTATTCCTAGTATTTAGAAACAAGCATAAATAGTTATAATTACAAATATAGTACAAGAAAATATATATTAATATTTATTTTTATAATAGAAAAAGTATATATTCATTAATTTGATTAGCATTTTAAAGTGGAAAGTTTCTATACTGCTTCTTTAAGCATATATAATTAATTTTATCCCAATTTATCCAAAACCAAATCTAGTTTTACACAACTTTGTAAATCTCAAAAACGTTGGTTCGTGAGTTGATAATATTTTAGTTTTAAAGCGTCCAAGGCTCTATATACAATTTATTAAAAATTCAGTCACTTCCTATTTTGATTAGCGTTTTAAAATCAAATTGAACCGGGAGGTAATCTAGACTTGCTGAATGTTTTCGTTGTAAATCGATCATATGTTTTCAATATAAATATTTAAAACCGTTTCTCAAATAATTATTATAAATGTAATTATATTAATGAAAGTTACCTTGAAATCAAATGTAATTTATGAGATATATATATTTCAATAAAGCTCTGCGATTCCAAGATTATTAAATGATTAAATATATCCCACTCACAGGATAGGAACGACTCACAGGGTAAGAACTGCTTCGTGCAAGAATTCGTGCCAGAATTCACCTGAATTATTTACTGGTTATATATTTACGCACAAAACTCTACTAATTTAAACAAAGTAACGACACACGCTCAAATCAGATTCAGTCCACATCTTCAATGGCTCATCTCTTTCAATTTTGGTTATATGATAATGAAATCAGGTAATAATTTTGAAATTTATTTGTTATTATTTAATTAAAGCTTATTTATTTTATATATTTACTATTAATCAATACAAGCAAATTTTTATTATTACTTTATTTTTTAACTTATATCTCTTTAGCGTTTTTTCTTTATTATAGCAAATTTAGCGTATGAGCTAGAAGCTTTTATGTAGGGGAAACAAGAGCTCGCACTTAAATATAGGTGACATTTTTGTTTTGTATTAATATAACACCTCACTACCTTCAAGCAATGTTTTAACATTTTCTAATTGTAAGAGAAATAGTGGTTTTTGAAGTCTGGTATTGTTACAGTATATTGCATATCTCATCAACAACTGTATTTATTATTATCTTCACCAAAGATTTCCTTCTATTAAGTTATTATTATATTTATCAATATTGGATATTTCAGTACTTTAACGGTTATTTAATCCAGCTCGATACTGATTTCCTTTATTTAAATCCAAAAGTAATTCAAATATACTTTTAGTTCCCATAACTTATGTGATTACATTGTTACAGATCTTGAGTAAGATTTTGGTACTTGTGGTTACTCAACCAAAGTTGCATCTCTATTATCTTTTATCAATGTAATGGATAATAATAAATATTTGTACTCTACTAGACAAAGGATCTGTAATGATCTTGCGTGTGGTTATTTTTAGAGGTTTTGTAATTATCGGGGCTTGCGAATTAGATGAATATTATTATTAGATAGTAATATAATTGTAGCTACATAGACAGATGTATTTAAAAATTTATTGTATTTTCTAAAATTTTAAGCTTTTAGTTGTGAAGATTTGACTTTTGAGCTCAATTACTTACACAAACTAATAATATGTGAATATGGATTACAAAATTATTTTAAACTAAATTCGCTACTTTATATCAACTAATTTTTTAGGATTTCTTCAGGCTTATTATCCAGAATAACAAGGTGTTAACACTCAGTTATGTAAGTATTATATATTATTAAGTTCGTCAATGAAGTTGGGAACTGCTAATTGAATGAAGTTGCTACAGTCGATTGAATATTTTATATTTAGTATTGATTTGCCTGTTATGCTGTTTAGTTTTTAGATCTCAATTAATAAAGTTGTACTATTACTTGTTTTATTTTCGGCGTTCAAAGCTATAAATTTTGATTAATTACTCAATGACAAAATTTAAATGCAATACTGACAAGTCTCCTTTGATTCAAATATTTCAGCTCTAGAAACCGTTATATTGAAGCTGGTATTACTACTGAACTATACTGAAATTCCGGTTAACGCGAAGAATCATGATTAATTGTAAGCTTCATTCTACTAGATTTTATTATAACACAGAATTACAAAAATGACTTATTAAAATACAATTGTATGGTGTATTTCCTAATTATATCACTAACTAGATTATAATATTTGTAAATTTTACATTGTATAGAAGTGAAATTTTAATAGAAAACCCACTTTTGTCATGGATTCATGCTAATAGAAACAATATATTTTATAGTAAAATAATATGTCCACTTCCATACATGGCGTCATTTTGATGGTAAGAGATATGAATGTTTCTCATGCTCTACTGTATAATTTCTTCACAAAACTATTTAATATATTATATTAACAAATTAAACCGGTGTACATGTGTGGAAATATGATGTTTGATACGGAATGATGACATTTTGCTAATTATATTGTAAAAGTTTTGCAGTATATGTAATGTATGTAGTATATGTAGTGTATCAACATCACTAATTAATTGTCTTTGAGATAATTTTTGATATTACATTTACAGGTTATAAATAACAAATCGATA
Source organism: Hexamita inflata (assembly GCA_963988835.1). NCBI lineage: Eukaryota > Fornicata > Diplomonadida > Hexamitidae > Hexamita > Hexamita inflata. The sequence goes on from CAXDID010000977.1 coordinate 21,678, forward strand.
ATATTTAAATTTCTGTTCCGCTTCATTAACATGTTAAGTTTAGTTTTGCTGAAAGCTACAACGACCTGCTCAACTAAGATGACAGTAATTATGGCGGAAATGATGGTAAACTTATAGGATAGTTGTCCAATAGACATGAATTGTTTAAACCTACATTAAGGACTACATGCCACAAGAATATTAAGAAGGTATTGATGAATTTACTTAGATGGTATCAATTAAAAATATTAATATATGCAATATCTGGCCTACAGATGGTTGCATCACACCAGAAACTTGCACATATTACAAGTAGTGCAGTCAAACTTGCAATAGCAAATGCTTATACAACTATGGCACATTTACTAGAACTATTGCTATTTAAATGGATGGAAGCGTACCAACAACTAAAACGTTGAATGGAATGCTCTACTGCGATTACAGCACATCTAAACTCAGCACAGGTGCTTATGTTGGAATCGGAATTGGTGTATTTGTTGCTGTTTCAATTGTAGTTAGTATCGTAGTCTTCTTTTTCATAAGAAAGAATGGAAAGTCCAATAAAGTTTAATAATAAATGAAGAACCCATATTTCTGAGTGACATAATATGTATCTATCGTTTTCATTATTGGACTACAATGGTTCTTTTGTTATATTTTGCAGTTCTATAGCTCTTTCAAATACGTTTATACCTATCCAATATACTATACTTCCTATTCAATATTGTTCTTCATTATCTTATTGAAATTAGTTACTTCATAGATGATAATTTATTTAAAAATCCTTACAAAATATAATTCGCATTTTTAAACCATCCCAATTCAATAAGTTCTGAGTAAGCTATTTAGAGTGACTTGTGTATTACAATCATGATTTATGATATGAACTTTATTAGTGTTAATAATATTCTAAGCGTAGGTATATATGAAAATTATAATAATATATATCATTTATTTCATTCAAATAACAATTTGATTATACTGTTCTTCTTATTAATGTTCTGACACTACTGAGATGGCCTGTTTTATTGATTGTTTTGTAGTATCATCAGAATTTTGTTTATTCTTTTATCTTTTCTTTAATATTAATACTACTAAAATTATTGTGATTATTATAACCACAATTGGAACACAAATAGCAATCGCTATCGTTTGGTTGCGTTTAATTTTTTGACATATTTCGTTGTTTAACTTATAATTGACTTCACATTTGCATAAATTTTCCATTTCGTAAATAGAGAACTGATCTAAATCAGTGCACTAAACACATTTTGAATTACTAACAACCATTGATTTAGACCAGCAATCCTCGCAAATTTAAGGATTCATGCCAACATATCCAGATAATTCATCGCAAACGCATTCGTTATTTAAAAATATTTATCCTACAATGCATGATTGGCATTTGTTTTAAAATACGATTTATTCGTGTTACCAGCAATTATCGCAGTTTTCAGGGTCTTGGCCTGAGTATCCCAACGATTCATCGCATGTGCACTGGTCAACATCAAATTTTGATCCTGATGGGCATGCCTTACAGCTTCCTTGGCTTGCAATTTTATTTTCTGCCCAGCAATTTACGCACAATGTGTTATTTTCAATATACCCTTGTAATTCATCGCAAACGCATTGGTTATTAACTACTTTTGTTCCCGGATCACATGCTAAGCATTATTTATTGTCGTAGTCGATTATTTAATTTTAACTCCAGCAATTAACGCACTCATTGGCATTGAACCCGGTGAATCCAAGCGCCTCGTCGCATATGCACCTGCACTTTACCGGCCAGAAAACAGTTCCTTGAGCACAACTAGAGCACATTCCGTTCACAACTATTTGCTCTTGGTAGTAACAGCTGGTGCACATTGTTTTGGTGGCTTCGAATTGTGCCCATTCTGGCATGTTCTGGCTGTAAGGGTTAATCGTGTTCACGTATCCAATTTGGTTACTGCATTCGCACTGCCCCGTTTACAGGTTCAATCTGGTTCCGATTGCAACTTGCAGCTCGCAGTTTATGCATTTCCCGTTGAACTCGAGCCAGTTCCATTACTCATCACAAACGCATTTATTTATTTTAAAAACTGATCCCACTCCACAGGGCTCGCAAATATTATTTTAAACTGTTTGATTTTAGCTCCAGCAGTCTATGCACTCGGTGTTGCTTTAACCAGCATAGCCCTGAGAATTATCGCAAAGGCATGAGTGAGTGGTTTAATCGTACAAAGCTGATAACTTCGAGCAACTAGTGCAAAAATCATACAATATTATCAAATTACTCTCCCAACAATTCGTACAATACGGATTAGAGTTGTTAAAATCAGTCCACTCGGTTTATTAAGTTTATACATCAAAAGGGTTCGGAGTCCTAATAGAACCAATGGACGAATCACATTTGCATTAATTATCTTTAAATATCAGACCATTGTCACAATATTTGCATTTGTGATCTACAACAATTTAATTGATTGACCAGCATTTTGTACAATAACTTTTTGAGCTTTCAAAGACAGTCCAATCCATAACTTAAGTGTTTATATCAAATGGATTTACGGTTGTTATATAACCATTTGACTCGTCACACTCACATTAACTCGATAATTTGTTAAATATTGTTACAATATGTGAACATGTAATACAACTGCCACTATTATTATCAAAATATCCATTTTCAGTATCACATTGACAATTACCACTTATACAAATTTATTCTTAACTTTAGCACTCTGAGTCTTACATACAAAACTCATTTAACTGTTTAATTTACAGTTTAACACATTTTCCATTCTTTTCTATTTCATTCAAAGAGTTACAATTTGACACACATTTACTCTTATTAGAACTCAATAATTACTTACAAACACACTTATCGTCTTCAAGTTCAAATCCATCAAAACAACTTAGTACCATAACTATTTGCAGCATTCACTCTGAAGTGAAAATGTTGAATAATTTTTATTATAATATAAATATTGTTAATTTAAATATTTGTGTTTAAATATGTTCAAACAAATTTAAACAAAACTAAAATATTATTTACAAATTAATAATGTGTTAGGATGTGATTTCTTTGAAACTTTTTGCACATCGAAAAGTTTTTATTATGTATTGTAGTCACCTAGAGTTCTTAAATCTGTATGTACAATAAAGCAAACCAATAGACGATAAGAATCATCAAAAGACGCTGAAATTATTTCTAAATGTGAATAATGTAATATAATGTATTACATAACTTATAAATTATATATTTATCATTCGGCTAATTAAGCACGTTAATTAAGCACGCTAGAATCGTGAACGACGATTTAATGTACAATAAATAATTATTTAGTTCTTTGATATGAATGAACTGACTGCCTATGCAAAGGTTAGTTAGAGGGTTAGTAATAAGTAATTCTTCGAGCATTAGATAGCGTTTGCTTGAATTTTAAAACGAAGAATGTATCAATTATATAATATTATATATTTGTGTTGATGGTATAAATTTGTTTAGCTTCGTGGAGTTTATAGTTTTTGTGATCATATCAATACCTGTACTGTAGACTGAAAATTATTATAAATACAAATCAATATTATTAATTTCTTGTTCAATATTTGTCATAAACAAGAACACGAGACTGAACCAGTATAAATGAAAGTGAGTGATATCATATAATGAGTTATCATAAATTAATATATACTACTCCCTCACATCAGAACGTCCAGTTAACTCCGAATTCCTGTTTAAGTTCCGTGAAGAGCTGTTCGGTCCCCTTGAAAACGACCCTTCCGCTCCTCATCTGGATAACGCCTCCGATGAGTTTCTGGATTTCCTCGAAGACCTCGAATTCTTCCGTTTTGAGAGCCTCGTTCATCATCTGAACGCACTTGCATAATCTATCAATTGAATAAGATGAAGGTTTTGAAGCGGAGGTAACGGCGCCCCTTCCCACTCCGAAAACGACATCGTCTTTAGTTATTGGGACGAAACGGAGAGCTGCTGCAACTAGTAGAATTAATCGTTGATTTTTGGAAAAATGTGAGGAAAAGGGGATCTCGTTCTCTTAACGGGAAATGAAGGAGAAATTCTGCAGTGGGGGTGGAGTAAGAGTGTATATTTACAGTGAGGATTTGAAAGAAATTTGAGAGGTTGAGACCAAAAATTAGTAGCTTAAAAGACGAGTGCGAGAAGGTAGCGGAAGGAGATCAACGTCATCTATTAGAATACACTGAGTGTTTGAGAATAGCATTTTAGGAGCAAGAGACTACAGTAGAGAATGTAAAGCTTACTGATCGGATATAATCTGAGCGCGGAAATAATGAACCTGCACATTCAAAGCAAGCAAGGAGGCGTAAATCTACTTAAGCAACTGAGACTTACCGGACTGCGGAGAACCGCGAATATTCAGCGTCTGCCTCCGCTATTAACGCACATTCCACAGAAAGTAGGAAATCACGCGCTATGCGGCTGAAGATTCCAATTCTTATGTGTTCATTTCAATATTTGAGATGGAAAATAATAACACAAAATATTGTCAGATACACTGAAAGATTAAATACCAATCCACAATGACAACAAAGCAGGTTGACTAGCTGCTCCAAGTTCTGATGCCGTATCCGATAATTATGTAAATTGAGTAGTTACGTGAGAAGCGAACGCATTCTTAGGTGCAGGTGAAGTTGACGCATCGTGCGGTCCAATTTTCGAGTTCGTCGATTACTTTGTCTGTGTAGTATCCTTCCATATTTGCGATGCACATTGAGTCTTAGGACGAGTTTACGCTGATAATCTAGGATCCTGAGATTTAGAATAACAAGAAGATCCAGTCTCAGTTAATACAAGTGCGTTCACCGTTGGCTCCTCATTTGCTGAATTCGATTTAGTACAGGCAGAACATCTTCCAGATCTGGTCTCGTCGTTTGCGTTACGGTGTTATTAAGGAAGCGCTTAAATATCCGCTAATGCTCTGTTAGTTGAACTCAAACAGGTCCATTTTCGGCCAACTTTCACTGAATCAGCTCCTTCAATTGTCCGATTTGATGAAAGAACAACCCTACAGGTGCCCAGACCAGTATTACGGCCACTTCACCCCAGAATCTCTATTGGACCGTTTCGAGGGGTGGAAACCGGAATGGCCCTGGAAATCAAATCAGTCCTCCGAATCTGAGCAAACGATTCAGTTTGCTCCCACCCTTTAACAAATGAACGCCGTTAAATCGGACCTAACGCTGAACGCACCCGATTTAAACGCACCCGAAACGTTTGAAACATACTACGACCGCTCAAGAAAGCTCAGGAACAAGCTCCAATTAATGACTGGGTAAACGGAGCAAATGCGCCTGAAAGCAGCCGCAGATCAAGCTCAACTGTCATCGCCAAAGCTATTTTAAAGACAATAGAACATTCAACGCTGGTTCAACCCACTATCTGCTAAATACGAAACGTTCTAAGAAGCGTGCTTCGACCTGCGCGACTAACTGGACCCAATACGAAACACAGTACTCAGGGACAACAAAAAACTGCTATAGTCACTGTAACTGGTAAAAGAAGTTGAACAGGATAACCTGGAACTACTAGATCCGGTGAGCTTGCACGACGTTGCCAGCTTATCAGTCGAACAGAACATATTCGGAAGCGTATTCCCGAAACTATGGAGAAGAGCTAAGAAAGAATTCAAAGAAAACGACCTAAACATCAAAAAGGCATGCCAATTCTTCAGAAACGAAGACAATATTAATCAACTGATCGAATACAGAGGAATTGACGTACTTGAATAATACCTTGAGATTCCAGTTAAATATAGAGACCCATGCAGGTACAATTTATGCGTTGAAGAGATGAAACAACTGGATTAACCACTAAATATGCACCCGAGACAGTTCTTGAACGCATTACTCGAGACTGTTATATGTATACAAATCACTGTTAACACTCAAACACCAACCGGGCTGGAATAACAGCGCAAAATGATAGAAAACCATCAAAAAAGCTATAATGTATCGTTTGGTGCTGACGACATGCTACCAATATTTATTTACGTACTCATCCAAGCAGATCTGAAACACGCTGCAACTGCCAGCGCAATCATGGAATTCTGCTGCGATCCAAGCATGCTCAACGACGAATACGGATACTACCTCACTTGCTTCCAATCAGCTATAGATTTCGTAGTCAGAAGATACAACGACGTCACATTACTCAATGAATCAACTGGTAATACGACAACACATGAAATAAACCCACCAGCCACAGAATGAACATATTATCTACATTATCCATGTTACTAATTTATAAAATACTATATTATTACTATTTCTAAATTGCGTTCCGTTTTTACTATATTATTTCATATAATATAAAATTTATTAAAATAATTTGCATTTTTTACACCACTCCGCACCTTCATTTGATCACAATACGGTGCATGCACGATTACGTGGGAAGGTCTGAGGTTATTCGTCGAGAGGACAGAAAGGGGATACCAGAAATAAATAATGGAATGTTTCCTTGACAGTACTTTTAGTTCGATTTGCACAAGCCGAAGGTATTTACTATAGGCTCAACTCAATTCAGACTATGTGTTGTGAACGCCGCTTGCCATGAGGAAAATATCTTACTGATGATTCTACGTCCTTGTTGTGTTGAATCGTGATGTTTAGCTTATGAGAACCGAAGCAATGCGGGAATATTTCAATTATCAAAATTATACATCATTTTTAACATCATTATATTGCCACGAATGTTATTCATTCTCATTAAGAGCTTTAAAATATTGATTAATCTCGCTTTGATAATTTTTAGCTGTTATTAATTTAAAAGAGTCAATAATTTCATCTGTATTATAATAATGCGTATTATAATAGTGACGCAAACAAAGAAAGCAATGCCTTCATTCAATCATCATATTAAAATATAGTAATAAAAGAAATTCATATTTTCAGTATTACATTAAAACATATATAATATACTATTGATAATATAAAATAGTACATATTTTAATTATATTATAGTGATCATATTATAGTGATACTATGAAATATTATGTTATAATCAATATATAAAATGTAGAATCAGTTCTATGGTGTGAAATTCATGTGTTCTACGTTAATATATTAAATTATCATTTAATATTAATTATAATCACCACTTCACCTCATTAATCAATGCTGGAAGAAGTAATTGCTAATTTAATATCGGATTTTTCTGATAAGTATTTAGAAGACTTTGACAGCAATCAATTGTCGATCACATTGACCAAGGGTGATATTTAGGTTTCCAATCTTTCTATCAATCCGAACGCTTTGCGTGACATCCACCCAGCCTTGTGCATAAAGCGTGGTACGATCGGTAATATGAAGATAAAGATAAACTATTTCAGGATTAAGTCTGATCCTGTGGTTATTATTCTGGACGATATTTTATTGCTTGCTCAGTCGAAGGAGTAGCATGAGTTGTCCAAGGAGGATATTGCGAAGCGTATTCAGCAAGCGTTTATATCCAAGATGTAGAACTGCTTGTCAACGTAAATTATATGCGAGGATTCTCTTTCTGAGAAGAAGAAGGGTAAGATGAGCAAGTACATGCTTGGTTTGACCCAGGCCATTTTGAACAACATTAAAATACAAATCACCAACTTTCACGTGCGTTTCGAGGACCCGGACGTGCAGTGTGCGATGGGTGTGACTATAAAGCAGATCTTAGTGTAATCAGTCGATTAGCACGGTAAAGAAACCACCTTTAAAGAGGATGAGCTGTTAATAACCAAAGAAGCACAATTAATAGATTTCGCTGTCTACTGTGACACCCACTACGTCCCCCTCATCGAGTGCACAAAACCTCAGTAAATGGCCTTCCTAAAGCAAACAATCGCCACCCAGACCAACTCAACCCCCTTCAACTACCTAATCAAACCCATGAGCGTGCGCGCGCTGTACAAGAACGACAAGAACCCGGGTTCGAGCCTCACAGGTGCCCAGAATTAACTAAAAATAATAGTGAGCAATCTGAACTTCAACATCTCCTCCGCCCAGATTAACGCCATTCTCAGAACCATTCAGAAACTGAGTCAGTTCGGATCCCAACAAAAGAAAATTGAAAACAGACCCGGTGTTAAAGTGGAGGAAAACGCGTTCTAATGGCTCAGATACGTTTTCAGCTCATTCAAAGAGAAGGAGGAACTCAATAATGAGATGTTGGAACAGTTCGAAATGAAAGCATATATGAGATTATTCACCCAGCATTACATAAATAGTAATACGAAAGAGGGCTTATAACAGATTGAATAGTACAAGAAAGCATACGAAGAAAAGAAAGAAACGCATAAGTACATGTTCTGCAGATAATACCCATGCATGTGCGACAGCGAAGACGGAAACAAAATGATGCAAGCAATGCACAAACTACTCAAATCGGAACAAATCACCATCTGTAGAATGCTCGTCATCAAACAACTATACAAAAAATCATTCAAAGACCTGAAAAAGACTAATTACCAATTTGATACCAACGACCACCAAATCGCACAACTCATCAATGACGAAAAAGAAGAACTGCAAAAACAAAAAGAAAACGAAAAATTCCCTGAACACCTGTTACAAATGGACTTTAGCGTCTAATTCGATAACATCCAAATCCAAATCAACTCGACCGAGAAAACTAAAGAAGACCCACTAATCATGACGGTTAATGTTCCAGTGAACCCCGCCGCAGCAGCTAGTAAATCAAAATTCTTCGCCTCTAAAATAGAAACAGTAAAGGAAACACTTCCGCATGGAGTTGGGTCTACATCTCATGTTAACCCAATCGTTCAGCTTAACTTGAAATTGGTAGAGGTTTAATTTGCGCTACAATTCTCAGGTGTAATCACTATTGGTGCCAAGGTTTCGACGTTAGACGTGCTGAACTTGTTCAAATCTGGTGAATTCCCTCTGATAATTCGTAAAGTTCCAAGCAACATGCACCACATTTTGGATTCTTTACAGAAGTTAGATTACGCTGACGATCCTGAGAATAAACAATTGGATCTTTAATTCGTAAAACACTCTAGCACATTGGCCACACTAAAGATGACAATAAAACCCGTTTCAGTAGTTGCTACTCCCGATTTGATCAAAATATTTGAGCTTATTTCAAAGGAATCGCTTGAAATTGTTAAGGAAACGAAGGAGAATAAGTACATTAATAATTTAATAGACAAAGCTGATGTAAAATGGGCAGAACTCAAAACGTTATCTCAGAAAACCATTCAAGAAACAATCGCTAACCATTTCCGAATTAATGTCGATATTACAATGTAGGCTCCCGTGCTTTTAGTTCCAGTGTAAGGTTCACAGACTATTTTCGTTTGTAACCTGGGTATGCTCAAAATCCACTCAAATATGATTGATTATAACCCTCAAATAAAGAGCAACGAAGAATGCTATGATATTTATTCTGCAGAGCTTACTAATGTTTTCATTTTCATCGTTCAAACTCATTCAGACGTTGGCAGAATATTCAGTTCATAATAATAAAATATGCTGAACGACTTCTTCGAAAGACACGTGCTCTTGAAGCCGGCCACAATTTAAACTGAAGTTAAACACTGCTTTGTGAAGAATCACATTCAAGCCGAAAGAACTGTAGTTAAGATCAATATTAAACGAATCTTCTGTAATGTGAGTGAACAAAATACAAACGCCCTTGTACAATTATTTGAATATCTCGTAAATTCAGTGGAGTTACCCACCAAGCAAAAGAAAGAAACGTTAGCAGCACCTGTCGAAATATCCGATGAATCCAGTGCAAAACAATTCTAAAAACAAGTTAAACTTTTGAACGCAATCGCTAACGATCTATCAATATAAGATGGTACAACTGGAGAAGAATCATCTACTACTGATCTTTCTGATGGATCTATTCTGCAGAAATTTTCTATGATAGGCGAACATTCCAAAGAAGAGGTAGCAAAATATGTTAAACTCAGATTCGAATTTAAACTCGAATCAATTGCGATTTAAGTTTATGGTACGTCAACAAGAACACAACAAGATTAGTTAATATCATCTGTTTCGTTGACTAATGTTAGCCTGCAATTTATTGATTATCCTTATAGCAAACATGCAGAAATTAGTATTTACTAATTGAAAATGATAGATAATGTCGAAAACACTGTTATATTGAATTCTCCAGATAACTAACTTCTTCTGAATTTATAATACAATAAAACCAATTCCAGACATCCTAGCTATAGAAATATTAATTAGTAATTAGATCTGGTAATGTGCGGTATTCATTTGTTATACGATCCTCAGTATATAAAAGATATGACTGTTTATGCGGGACAAAAAGCAAAATAAGTTAAATAATTTATTAAAAAATAAGACGAACATGAGGTAACCAAAAAGCATCATGAATAAAACATTGATTTAAATGTAGCTGAAAAAGCAACAAGAAAATTAATAACATAACAAAATCAAAAAACGCTTAAAATAACTGAATCTACTGTGGTCGCCAAGCCAACTTTGATTTCAAAAAATACTAACTATTTCAAAACTATTTTTTGTATTAATTTTAACTATATATTAACTCAATGTTTAGTAGCGTCTCCTTTCTATTTTATTACTTCTTCTAACCTTTTGGGCATAGAGTCAATCAAATGATTGATGATATCTAACGAGATTTACTCCAACGCCCTCTTTACTTCTTCATTTAATAAGTCATATGTGGTACATTCTTCAGGGGAAATGTTTGACTTCAGTGGATTCCAGCAGTGAAAAAGTGGATTTAAGTCTGGACTCATTACTGGAAAGCGATAGAGCTCAATGTTGTTAGCAGTATAAAAGTTTTTCATATACTTACTAAAATGTGTCGGGGCGTTATCTTGTTGCAACTTCAAGTTATGCTATTAAGTGATGGAAGTGTAACTTGTCTGAGAACTTAAGAATTGACAATTGAATTCATGGTCGTACCGCACGGCATAAACCATAATGGACCCTTATATCTATAGCTAATCGTACTATAGATCATGCACGAAAACAGTCCATATTTTACACTTCGAGAAAATACTTCGGATTCCACTCGTCTTTAGGTGTTCTGAGCACTCTACTCGCTCGATTTGCATAGCATTTTGAGCGATACTCATCGGTATACTAAAAAGTTCTCCAATATTCAATTGGTTGTTTCAGGTTCATTCGAGCAAAGTTCAAACTTTCCAATTTATGCTTTTCGGTAAGTTTTGGCTTTATCTTAGCAACATAGAAGCTTAAACTGAATTTGGCCAGGAGACGAGATACCGTTGTTAGAGACATGGAAATTCCACGAAGGGCTTAGTATTTTTCAGCTATGATTCGTCGAGTTTCGAATCTATGGCTCTGGCGATATTTAACAACGCGAAAATCTCAGCTTAGTCAAATTTTCTGACACTATTATCGGCATGAGAAGCTTCTAGCTTGCCTGTAACTTCAAAGTGCTTAAAAATGGAATAAACAGTTTGGAGACTACATTGAAGGCAACAAGCAATGTATTTCTTGGTTGCAACAGTTTGTGATTCTGTTTCTCACATTCTCATCATTATGCGACGCTCTTGTATTGTGATCCGTCGGCTTCGTGTGTGCTTCGTCATTTGAAGGATGAAGTGAAAAAGAAATGAACCGCAGAATTAATTGAATATGTTATAATTAGCATAAATACAGTGATTTAATTTTCAAGCGCAATTATTACATAAACATTTGTTAAAATCAAAGTTGGCTCGGACACCACAGTATAATGAAATTTAAAATATTTGTTAAACTTGGTGATTGCTCTGTAACATTGAAAAAGTAGAACTGTAAAGAAAGTTTAAGTACATTTACATTTTAATAATCAGAATTACATTACATAAAATATGAAAAAGTATAAGCAATTCACTTTTAAACTCAAGGTTTTAAAGTGGTGGATTATTACAAAAATACTATTCATAAAAATGTTATTCAAACACCTTCAAGTGCAGAGGGAGGCATTGAAATGAATCTATTTTTAATAAGCCCATCATCCAATGATTTTTGTGGTTACAAATAAGAATTAGATATCCAAGTTAAAACATAAATATAATTTACTATAATGCTAAGATATTTAATGCAACTAGCATCGTACTTCAAAACTGAAAAAGAAGAACTTGACATTGAAAACACGATGTAAATCTCCTTCAAAAATAGATAAAATACTCTAATTGATAATGTTAAATAACAAGCAGAAGAAGTAACAACAAAGTATAAAATACCATCTTTAAGAAGAATGAATATTTAAATTAAAGTGCCTAGCATCTCAATACCTTTAAACGATAACAGTACTGAATAAATAATATTAGATTTAGGTAATTTGAATGTCAAAACAAGCTATCACGTTGGTTCTCCTGGTAATTCTAATGACAGAGACTTCGCTCAAAATATTCCGATGAGTAATATAGAAGTAAATTTGTTAGACACAACAATATATTTATATAAACCAGAAAACGAATATAATGATAAAACAACAATTTTACAACCAAATTGTATCTAATTATTAGTATCATAGCCGCTCTTGTGTGAATCAACAGAATAAGCTAAATTATCAGGGATATTGCCAGGATTGTACTTAGGGGTTAAATTTAAAGATACTATCGATGTAAAAGTTGGTGTTGATCAATTTGATTTTATAATTTCTATGTTGAAACCATGTAATAATCTTGGCTATGACGAAATAGATGAAATTGAAATAGATGATTAAAAAATGAAATAGTTAAAATAATAGTTACTTCAGATGAAATAGCAGCTTCAATAAGAAGGTAAAACTTCTGATGATATTAAGCAATAATTAAAAATGCTTAAGGCTACAGAGACATAATACTCATAAAAGCAGCAAAAGGCCAAATCTCTCGATGACTTACTAGAAAATAAAAAGAAGAATAAAACTAAAGTTTTGTCAAATCAAGCAACATCTTAATTTACTTCGGAAATGATGAAAATTGCTATATTTGTGAATGTTCCTGGATTACAAGCAACTCTTCTTGGTGGAAGAAATACAGAACATTAACCAGTTAATTGCAAGTAACGTTGTGTTGAAATTTCTATAAGTACCTTTTAAGTTGATCTTAAAATGTACATGAATTCATTCAGATTAAATGCTAGCCTAAAATAAATACAAATTTAAGATTTAAGAAATAGTAGCTATGCAGATAAATATAAATACATGCTAAAAACTGATGGAGAAATATAATTCCTTGTTACAAAATCTGTTGAAGGATGCAATGAAATAAAAATAAATTGTGCACGAGAAATCAAGACAAATTTAATTATAGTAACACTGTTTTATTTAAAAGAATATTTTAGCGCCCCTTATGACGCACATGCTATGCAAACTCGCAAACACAGATAACGTAAGTATGATGCTAAATAAAAACTTAAAGATTTGAAAGAGCATATAAATTAACTTGAAAAGTTAAAATAATCTGACACACATTCTTTTGGAACTATCAGAACATCTGTAAATTATGAAAATGTAGTTAACAGTACCAAAGTTAATGATAAGACAAAAATGCGTTTGAATTTGCCACATTTTGAAATCAATATACCATTAGATCCTACTGATGAACTTTCTTAGGTATTATAAATGTAAATGGAATTTTATACTGATTTAGAAATAAATAATAATGGAATTGAAAAATTAACTGCTGACGAATTAGGTTTAGAATAGTACGAGGTTAAACAAATTTTAACAATATCACCTCAAATTTATGGGTTACTGTTACAAATAGTTACTGATGAAACATAAGAAATGCTTTTATAATCTATGGACATTTTAGTTGATGTTACTAAAATAGTATCTGATACTTTGGTATCTACTGATAAATCCAGTGTAATTAAACGAGAGCAAGATGTCTTAATTAAGTCATTGGTTTCTAATGCTATTGCTTTCAAGCTTACTGGCACAGATTTGGACTTCTTTATGCAAATTATTTTATAAGTTAAATAAAATAGTACTATTCAACAGGATTATAATGATATGGATGAGTTTGATCCACTAACTAATTAAACAGAGACTCTTGATAATAGTGTCACAAATCTTCTGGATAAATCCGATCATACTGATATTTTTAGCACTTCTTAGAACCAAGTAATTGACATTGACCCTGCATTTTACGATAATATTCTTCTGAAGGATGCAAAGTATATTTAAACAGTTAAGTATGCATCTTTTGAGATATTTACTTTTATGAACAGGAATGATATTAAAATATAAGCGGATTTCACCTAAGGTATTTAATTCTCACTTATAGATGATAAGAGAACGCTTAGACCATTACTAGAGTTGAAACTCCCCACTTTGATGATGGAAGGAACATTCGTTAATATTAATAACTCTGGTATTCCAACTAAAAACTTTGTCGCAACTTTCACTTTGGTATGCAATGCGTATGCTCAACGTTTATTTGATTGGGAACCTCTTATTGAAAATGTTGCTATAACATTCACTTATAGTTACGATGCAGTCCTTAATCCACTCGATAGTACATATTAAAATCAATCTACCATTATTTTGAAGACAATGGGCAATTTTTAGATGAACATCACACCAGGTGTTATAATGGTTGTATAAAATGCAATTGAAATCATCCAATAATTAACTGCTAAAAAATAAGTTGAATATCCATTATTGTATTAAAAATTAAATGAAGAAGAAGCCAATTTAATGGACAAGTCAGATTTATAATCTGTCAGATCATCTGGTACTAGTATCGAAAAAATGCAATAATTTAAATAACTGCATATTTGTAATAAAACTAGCTGCTCTGTTCAAGTATCATCCATGGACGAAGTTACAACACATTGCGTTGTATAAGCTCAAACAGATGAATATCTTGATATTGATCACAACTAACTGTTAGTTACATTAAATATTTTTGATGATATTGATTAATAGATGTTTAAGTTTTATGCTACAGAAATCGGGAAACACGGTATTTAATATTTCACCCTTGGTTAACAGACTATATTTATGGATGTTTCAATGCATGATCGTTAACTGTATATACTATTTAGACCGAGAATAATGTTAATCAACAAGACTTCTATGAATTTGTACATATCAGTAGATGAAGGAATTATGGAAATGCCAGTTAATGAAGACTATTTCATAGTTGCTCGTTAAGAAACTACAAATATTTACATTTTGACTAATATGAAGCAATAGATATCAACTGCATGTGGTATATGTTTCAAATAATAAATACCTGCATTTGTTCAATCTAATCGTTAATTCATGCGTGTTTAAACTAAAAAGCAATCAACTTCTGTTGGCGATGTTCTAGATATTTCATTTTGGCCTACCTATTAAATTAAAAACGACTGTTTGAAATAAATATATTTCGAAGAAGATGCAATACTCCCAGGTTAAATCCATTGTTTCTATACGAATCCAATGCAAGACTTCAATTTAGGTCTAATTGGTCTTTAAAAGTATGAAGCTTCAAATGTAAATTTAGCTAAAATTATTGCAAAGGTTCCAAAGGACAAGTCAGTGCAAACGCAAGTGCTTCAGTAAGAGGCCAGTTAAACTAAAATCTTGTACTAATTTGCTCAAGAGATAACTTTAACTGACAAGAAAAATAAATAGCAAGTGCATTTGGGAATTCATAGGCATTTTAAGCTTGAGCCTAAAGTTCACAATCAATTTTTGCATTTACTTATTGTTTATCCATATATGATAATGCGTAACTTACTCGCGACGCATAACCACAGTTTCCTTTACGATTCTGCTAAGGCTTAAATCTAGAATCCAGCAAAGCAGAAATCTAAATTCATAATTGAGTGTCCACTTGGTGAAGCTGTGCATACATCTCTTGTAAACACAGATTAGCTTGAGATTTGTCTTGATTATGATAATCTCAAGTTCCAATCTCAGCCGATTTCAACTTAGGTTACTCATTTGACGATTCCGTGTGCGACTGAGAAGTTAAAATTTACGTGTGAGTTAGAATTAGCTTAGAATAAATTGTCTAAGGTTCTTTCGTTCTATCCGAGTAGGATAATAAGGAATTTCACTAAGAATAGCTTGAGAGTCTTTTTGACCAATTCTAATCAGTTCAGCGTGAATGCCAAGAGTTTGAAGGTGAATCCGGATGCTCCGATGAGTTGTTTGTTCAATGGCTCTTTCATTTTCATTCAGGGTGCTGATGAGCAGCTTAGTTCAGCAATACAGTTGGATGATTCAGTAAACGTCGTTAGGTCTTCTGGCTTGAACGTGAGTGTTCAAATTTCGCAGAGCAAGTTCATTTAGTACATTGATATATTCGACGAGTCCTTCGTGCAGTACGAGATTTACAATCACACAGATCAAAATGTTTATATTGAGCAGGTATTGTAATTGGAGAAGATTTCATCCAAATCCAAACAGCTTCCGCCAAGTATCGCCCATTCGGCGAATAAGCAGTTCACGTGCGCTCCTTCGAAGAAGATGAGCCTCTACGCCTCCGATCTCTCATTAACTCCCGTTTTCTGCGTAAAATATCTGGACGAGGAGATAAACCTCTCCATGAACAAGTTGGGCCGCAGAAAGCCCAAGCAGATCAACAACTAACTCATTTTCACCCAAGTCGACTGTCAAAGCAACCGAAAAATAATCGAAATTAGCAACACCCCTCTTAAACGCGTTTCTGTAGCCTCACTTGTTGCTACAAACTCTCGTTTACAGGTACAGAACAATTTCTCGGTTGAGATTCAGCACGTTTCAATCAGTTTATTCGAGACCGTGGGCACATTTTAGGTGCATAATGCCCAGAATAATAAAATGTAAACGGTGTCGAACATTCCAGTTGAGCTATTCGCCCTTGAGCTGGACTCAATTATATTGTAAAACCTTAAATTGGAGGAAACAGAAGCGTTTTAAGTTCAAGTAAGGGAGATAAAGCTCATGAACATGTAACCACAGGCTAATAACAGGAATATACTCGAAATTGACGCTAGTTAAGGTACTGCATTGTTATTGTAAGCTGAAAGGCTGCATAAGAGCCAGTTCTATACCATGATATCAGCCCAATGGGGGAACCTGATACTTAATATTGATTAATGCTTCTACGAATCGGGATTCGCGTACTTCAAACAGTTCTCGAAAATGCAACTCGAATCGGTAAGCTACAACCCAGCCATTATCGATGCAGCGGTTATTAAATACTTATTACCAGCAACACCCACACAGCCAAAACCAGTTCTTGATAAATCGCTGTTCTATATCGGATTCCTGCAGATACAAGAAGTACAAGCCGTCGTGTCGTTCGCAATCACAGATATATCGCAGTCGGGCTCTTCACTGGTGTACACGCTGTTTAATACGTTCTCAACATCACTCGCGCAAATACAAAACGCGAAAATACACTTGCAACGCTTAATCAGATAAAATATTCTCACTTAAAAGAAAACACTATTGTATTAATTGGGAGACTTTTACAAAAAGCAATTTTTGTAGAATATAGGGTCAATACTCAAATCAGCGTTCTTAATTGGAAGTATTTCTGAAGCATCACAAGGATTCGGAGATTCAATGGCTGATATGATGGACTCGTAAAATGCACAATAACGCTTGAAAGGATTCCAGAATCTGGGCAAGTCAGCTCTTTCTGGATATTTGTCAGTTATATCATCTGCTACTACATTGGTTTCTGGAGTAGCAGCAAATCTTACCTTCGATAAAGATTACACGTTGCGTCGCTAGAAGTACTGTGGTCGCCAAGCCAACTTTGATTTCAAAAAATACTAACTATTTCAAAACTATTTTTTGTATTAATTTTAACTATATATTAACTCAATGTTTAGTAGCGTCTCCTTTCTATTTTATTACTTCTTCTAACCTTTTGGGCATAGAGTCAATCAAATGATTGATGATATCTAACGAGATTTACTCCAACGCCCTCTTTACTTCTTCATTTAATAAGTCATATGTGGTACATTCTTCAGGGGAAATGTTTGACTTCAGTGGATTCCAGCAGTGAAAAAGTGGATTTAAGTCTGGACTCATTACTGGAAAGCGATAGAGCTCAATGTTGTTAGCAGTATAAAAGTTTTCATATACTTACTAAAATGTGTCGGGGCGTTATCTTGTTGCAACTTCAAGTTATGCTATTAAGTGATGGAAGTGTAACTTGTCTGAGAACTTAAGAATTGACAATTGAATTCATGGTCGTACCGCACGGCATAAACCATAATGGACCCTTATATCTATAGCTAATCGTACTATAGATCATGCACGAAAACAGTCCATATTTTACACTTCGAGAAAATACTTCGGATTCCACTCGTCTTAGGTGTTCTGAGCACTCTATCGCTCGATTTGCATAGCATTTTGAGCGATACTCATCGTATACTAAAAAGTTCTCCAATATTCAATTGGTTGTTTCAGGTTCATTCGAGCAAAGTTCAAACTTTCCAATTTATGCTTTTCGGTAAGTTTTGGCTTTATCTTAGCAACATAGAAGCTTAAACTGAATTTGGCCAGGAGACGAGATACCGTTGTTAGAGACATGGAAATTCCACGAAGGGCTTAGTATTTTTCAGCTATGATTCGTCGAGTTTCGAATCTATGGCTCTGGCGATATTTAACAACGCGAAATCTCAGCTTAGTCAAATTTTCTGACACTATTATCGGCATGAGAAGCTTCTAGCTTGCCTGTAACTTCAAAGTGCTTAAAAATGGAATAAACAGTTTGGAGACTACATTGAAGGCAACAAGCAATGTATTTCTTGGTTGCAACAGTTTGTGATTCTGTTTCTCACATTCTCATCATTATGCGACGCTCTTGTATTGTGATCCGTCGGCTTCGTGTGTGCTTCGTCATTTGAAGGATGAAGTGAAAAAGAAATGAACCGCAGAATTAATTGAATATGTTATAATTAGCATAAATACAGTGATTTAATTTTCAAGCGCAATTATTACATAAACATTTGTTAAAATCAAAGTTGGCTCGGACACCACAGTAACTCAGAGAATCTAAGAAAGATTCTGGAATGGCCGCAGCAAACGCATTCACATCACTTGGAACTGGCTTATTTGAAGGAATCACAGGAATATTCGTTCAGCCTATTCAAGGCGGAATGGAAGAAGGAGTCGCCGGAGTTTTCAAGGGAATCGGAAAGGGAATAAGCGGTGTGTTCATGAAACCGGTAGCTGGAGTTGTTGATTTCTTCAGTCACATGAGTTTGGCTGCACAGACGGGAATGCAGCAAAAAGCAGCGGCAGAAAGGGCTCAGAGAGTCTTTGCTGGAGGCGTAATCGGAAAGTGATTCGTTTCTAAACATAAATTTATCAATTATCATTATATTTTACATGTACCGCGTATGAGGATACCACAGCTGGAATTAATGATATAAAATACATAAAATCATTTACATCACAACTCATACTAATGCTTGTTTAATAAATACACACAAAATTTATGTAAAAGAATGTCATACTTAAACAATATATTAATACGAAGCGGTATTGTAAAGAAAACGTGAATTTGTGTCGAGACCATGAAACTCGATTAATAAAATATACTATAAGGCTTTGAAGCCGATTTAAAAACACATATCACCCCCTATTTTGGGAAATATGAAGCATGACGACAGGAAGCTCAGCTAGATTTAGATCACTCTGTTTCCAAGTATACTTCCTGCCATTAAAAGAAAGAAGTGGCATTTAAATTATATAATATACTAGAAATAAATCAACGTGTGGTTGTACTATTCCATTGCATAACTATATAATTTGGTAAATTGTTCATAGCCCCAGACAGTTTTAGTTTAGGCCTACAGGAATATTTTAATATTATATTATCATTTTATAATCATATTCTAAAAATTAATATTTATTCACCGCCTCATTTCTTCCGACAAATGAAAATTTTGAGAGTCCACTGAATACATGGCAATTATATGTCTCCGTTAGTTATAAGTCGGTGCACAAGATACTAAGATGTCAAGGTAGAATTTAATTTTAGCATCTGCACTTATAGAAATGATTTATATAAATGCAAAAAACGGAAAATAGTAAGAAGAAGATACTAATTTAGAATCCAAAGAAATTTAGTATTTGAAATATTGCTACTAATCGTTAGAAGCCACTAATAATACTATTTACAAAGTGGAATTTCTCAATTCATAAAATCATTGTTGATATAGTTTGATAAACAATTTTCAGAATTTTATTTGATCAAGATTTTATACAGAACGAAAATAGGAGGATAACTTAAGTAAAATACTTTTCTCAATTTAAAAGTATATTTACAGGCATAATAAATTATATTAAAAGTTGAATGAATACAAAACATACTGATATTGGTCCACCAACTGATTCAAGCGGATAATCCTCGATCATAATAATTGAAGTAATAAAAAACAAAAGGATTTTCTATGGTGTGATTTGCTTCATATCAAAAACATTAATTTTTGTTTTCAAATTTATCTAAAACATGATGAAAATGATTGCTAGATTGGTGAATGCTAAGAATATAACTATTAATTACACATTTAAATGGATTTCAGAAAATCACATATTTGAGTATGAGATTCAATAATTTTTGTTAAATTGAACTTCAACCTTCACTTTATCAAAGAGCAATGATTTAATCTCAGAATAGAGTATAACGAACCAATGTGTACCTAAACTTAAAGTAGATGTCCTGGAATATAATTACAACTTTGAATTTAATTCTCAAATTATAAAATAATTTTTCTACAAACAAATTAGTATCATATACAAAGAAGCAGTACCATTTATAAAATACCTAGATATGGATATTAATAGATTGAGCTTCAAACAGGAATTTTTTCATTAAATAGAGATTGTGGAAAAATTACTTTTTTATCATTCGAATTTTCCAATAAACTTAACTTATAATACATTAATTAATGCAGGCTATACACAATAATAACGCGTTATAGCACAAAAGAATTTTAAGAGGCATTCAACTTATATTATGTAGTTGTTGAAGTTCTCTTCTAAAATCAACTGAACCTATTGAAGCTAACACTTACACAGGTTATTTCGACTTCCACGACTATGCAACAGTTGTAATATTCTGAGAAACATCATTTCCCTAATTTATTTCCAAAATACATCCGAGGATTTTTCAAAAAAGTATGAAAAATCAATGTTGTAAGTATCGCATGCTATTATTCTCGTCACCTGATTTTACTTCAATAATTTCAACGAATTATAACATTTTAACCAACATATAAACAATAACCACTTCAATTTTAAATGCTAAAATGAACATTATCATTATATCAAAAAATTGTTCACAAAAAATTGTTGAGCACAACAATCAATAAGGTGCATACACTCTCTTAAATGAAAATTATTAAACATAAATTACAACTATATGTTGGACTATGTTACACAGATTGATTCAACATTTGATGAAATCAAAATAGACTAAAGTATTATGCAACAATAAATATATTTTTAGATGATCTAACCGGAATTAAGTTAAATAGCGCACTTTCAGATTCTAGTCAATTTAAAATACATTCGTAAATATATTATAATAAATATTAAAGTATATATGTATAATAAATCAGTGAAATCATCTTTTAGTGTAATTATATATCAATAAATCGACTATTTAAAATATTTTATTTATAATTGATCTATTTTTAACAGCTTCTTCCATTCTTATTGTTGTAAAGTGGTAACATAATAACATCATCAAACATGATTATTTTATTAAAATTTCATTCAATCTTCAATAAATTCTAAAATTAATAATTGTAATATTCTTCTTCATAATATTTTCAAGGCAGAATAGCCTAACGGTTCTGACGTTAGGATTACATCAAATTCCTCATGGGTTCGAATCCCGAATATGGGGCTTTTTGAAGAGTGACGAGATTTATAGCATGCGTAGGCATTGTATTAATTACGTCATGACGAAATTAGTGAAATGCCTAGGCGTGTCAAGAATCTCGTCATGACGTGATTTTCAGCACGCGACAAAAATCAATGTTGTAAGTATTGTAAATTCGACTAATACATGGCAAACGTGCTATTGGCGACTATTTTATCATTGACTTATCACAGAAAAAGCTCAGTAAACGAGCATAATTCAAAAATGTTCATGATTATGATAATCGAAAAATAAAAAATATAAAAAATATAAAAAATCAAACAATACAAAATCGCTCAGACCTTTTCGATACAATGATAGATTAAATATATAAGAAGTATTATACTATTAAAAAGATAGACTAAAGGGAGCCAGTGAAGTTCACTAAAATATATTAAATTTGTATAAAATAAAATAATTTAACACTGAAGCAATTATTTGAAGTGATAATGAAATAGATGTAGATGCACATGTTAACTATTATTCTAACATTGAAATTCAAGACATAGCTATACGCCTGTTTAAGAAATCAAATATTTAGACTAATTATGAGTAGTTGAAAATACGTATGAAAATTAATATAAAGTGAAAATATTGTAACAATATATTATGTAGACTAGATCTAATATAAATATAGAATTTCACTCCAGTATTCACATTATTGAGAGCTGACGGGGGCTATAATTGTTCTGGTCTTGAACCAATTGTCAATAAGACTTCTAGATTTGTTGCTTAAAAGTATAGCGTGAAGCATTAAGTTATCGCAAGAAACCGCGCGTATCTAATTTCTAAAATTAAAAAATTAATAATCATTCTCTTATTAAAATTAAAGATTCGTTTCTACAAGTAACATTCGTTTGTATTTATATTTTAATGTATAATGTACGAAATGGTAGTTCAAGTGGTATAACCAGAACCAATTGCGTGTACTCTTGTTCTGGTTATAATCACATATTGCAAGTTTAAGTTAAGTATTTTGATTAATTTCTATTTTCACAAGTAGAATAATGTAAAATATGTACGAAAACCTGTCAGTTAGCACAGTTTACAATTATTTTCTAATTAAATCTCGAATATACACAAAGTCACTTTATTTTATTCTCAACGCACAAAATGCGCTCTGACACTATTCTATAACATTCTATCACCCCCAGTGTTGGGATAAGGTAATATTGTGAAAGGAGGGGTGTCTAGGTACTCACTTCTCTTGTAAGTATCCTTTCATTAAAGGAAGAAGTGGTATTCGTTTTATGATGCAATATATTTGTAATTGCAATTCATATTTTCCACTACAATAATATGAAAAATGAACATTTCTAGTAGTTCGAAAACATGCGCTAAATAGAAAACATATTTTTGATATTATTTGAGTATTTTAACACGGGTATCAACAGCGAAACTTTATGTATTTACCTTTTCCAAATGAGAAAGAAATTAAGTCTGTAACTTTTGATTCAATGATATAAAGTGTATTTGAATACGCTTTATCGATTAAAATAACAGTGCGGTGCAACCAATCGTAATTCTTCTAAGTTCTCAAATATTGTATGAAACTTACTGTTGAGCAACCAAACATTGTAATTATAAGCGCTGGTCAACATATCTGTGTATTAAATATTCGAAATACCGCGGAAACTTTGAATATAATACTAAACATAATATAATATTGGTGTATTAAATTTCCAATTTCATTTCGTTTTATTCATTTTTGTTCGATGGCAATATTTGCCTTAAGGGCTAGCTCTCTAAAGATGCCATCTTCGATTTGCATGAGCTCCTCTTTGGTGCCGAACTCAGCGACTTTTCCTTGATCCATCACCAACACTTTGTCCATGCCCAGGACCGTATCAAGGCGGTGGGCAATGCTTATGACTATTTTGTCTTTCAAATACTCTTTTACTATCTTCTGAATGATCTGATCTGTTTTCTAGTCTACATAAGCCGTGGCTTCGTCTAGTATAACAACCTCTGCGTCTCTAAGCAGTGCTCTCACCACACAAACCAGCTATCTTTGGCCAGATGAGAAGTTTTCTCCGTTCCCTACAACAATGCAGTCTAGGCCCCCTGGTTACTGCTTAACATAATCATCCAATTGAACCGCTTCGAGAAGCTCCCATAGTTTTTGGTCTGGAATACGCTCAAGGCCGTCTAAAGGAAGTCCCTCCGCTTTGTTGCGTGTGTATTCGCAGAGTTGCTGTCTCAGTGTCCCGGAAAATAGGTACGGTTCTTGTGGAATGATCGCGAGCTTCCTTCTGGCTTCGTATAGAGGGAGATGAGATATGTGTTCATCGTTGAGCTGGATGTTGTGTCCGTTTTCTGGCTGGTAGAGCTTGAATAGCGTGATCGCGAGCGAACTCTTTCCGCTTCCTGTTCTGCCGACTACGGCCACATGTTCCTTCTTGTTTATGTGCACGTTCACTCCTTTGAGCGCCGTTTGGAGTTCTGGTCTGTACCGCATCATTAAGTTGGATACGTCCAGCCCCTGGTTGTCTTTCGACTGCTTTTGTGGGTTTGTTTTCACCAGGCGATTGTGGAGTTCTTCCTCGTTTTCTAGTTGCGCGAACTCTATCATTCTTTCTATCGCCGGGATCTCCTATTCTGTGCTTATTAGGGTATCTAATAAACTTGCCATACTGGATTATATACTATATCCATATGATACTATAATGCTAGCATATTGTGCGATGCTAGGTGTTAATGGAGATATCAAAATTGCAACAAACACTATTAGAAATGCCATACTCGCTCCAAGCATATTTATTCTAAAATTAATCCATTTTGTAATTCCTGTGGCATGTATCTACATATTAATATTGTCGTTTGCTAATTCTCTAAATTAATCTCTAAATTAATTTTAAACACTGTATGCCCGAATGGTAATCAATTGATCCATAACTTCTTAACAAATTTAAAATACTTTTGACCTGGAATTGGACTCAAATCGTTTTAATTGCGGCGCAATAGCGCGAAAACGTCCAAATAGTACCATATAAATTATAATGCACGGAAATATAACAATTAGACAAGGCCAACTTAAAACACAAATTGTAGCAATCATGCCTATTATCATGCTTGATAATATAATTGAGAATATTAATTATCTTCCAAATACAAAATCAATTGATTCAGAATCTTTAACTAATCTATTTATAAGTCTACCTTACGGAGTAACATCAAAGAACGATAAATTTGTGCGGATTACAGCTCTAAATTAATTCATATATGTCTTCTAAGCAGCTGATAGCGTAAATTTGAAAAATAGCAAAATATGGCAAATAAATGATAATACAATTATACCGATAATTGTAATATACAAAAAGTAATAATTTGTACTGTATTTAGCATTAAATGGACTTCCAGGATAAAAGAACTCTGTGGCACACATCATAGTCTTAGTTTTAACTGATCTTGATTTACCGTATTGATTATATGAATGATTTATCAGTTCTTCCCATAGTTCTGGAATTTCTCTATGAAATTCTATGTCTGTCCATTCATAGGTATCATTAGTCCAATGAGTTAATAAAATGTTTGCATATTATATTGTAATTTAATACACTAGCATCAATATTAAGTGAATAACAAAAGCAGTTACATTACCTGATTCCAAATATTAAAAGAATTATCCCTTTATTACACCAGTTATTTTTTCATCAACTACTAACTTACCTAATGAAGCTTTGCTTGCAAGATTTTTAGTTATTTTTTTGGGCTACATATTCATACTGGCATTTGTTCGAGCTATCAACTATGAAAAAGATTCTGATGGCTATATATTGATAGCTGGTTCTTATGATGTACTAATTGATTTAATCTAACCGTTTTCAATAGTGATAATTTTGTGGCAGTCGTCGAAATACTGGGTTTGGTGCGAGGCGATCAGAACCGTTTTCCCCTGAGATCCCAGGAAGCCGAGAATGACCTCGTTCCAGATTCGCTTGCCGACGTGGGCGTCCACTGCCGAAAGAGGGTCGTCTAGTAAGTAGATATCCGCGTCGTTGTAGACGGCTCTGGCTAAGGAGATCCTGGCTCGCTGGCCACCGCTCAAGGTGACTCCACGCCCGCCCACTTCTGTCTGGTCTCCCGCGTTGAATATCTCGAAGTCCGGAAGCAGACAGCAGATGTCGACGATGTGGTTGTACCTCTCTTCTTCGTACGGCCTGTAGAAGCAGATGTTCTCGCGGATCGTGGACGAAAAGATCGGGGAGTTTTGCGGACAGTACGCCACCTTCCCTCCGAGTTTGATGAAGACCTCGTCTGGGTTCTTGGCGTCCGGCTGTTCCCCGAAGTAGTCGAAGATGAGCTTGTCGTCGCTCTCGTGCTTGAGCTGCACGTCGACCGGTTTCATTTCGCCCAAGATGCAGCTGAAGATGGACGACTTGCCCGAGCCAACAGGGCCCTTGATCCCGACCAGCTCTCCGCGCTTCACCGTGAGGTTCAGGTTTTTGATCACCGGCTTGATCTCCTTCGGCTGGTCTCTTTTCTGCCACTGGTCCAGGTTGTAGACTATCACGCACATGTGCAGGTAGTGCTTCTTGAGTATGTCTTCCTGCGAATCGCCGGACTGCACTTTGAAGTACGAATCCATGTAGTTCTTTATGTTCATGAAGAATGTCACCGCTGGCAGATTGAATTGCGCACAAATTTAGGCACAAATATCACTATTTAAATCAAACATTTTATTTTATATCAATTTTTAAATATTAGATTAAATTTCTATATACTTTTTTTGTTGTTCTGTTTTATGCTTTGCTTTGTAGTACTTTTCGAACCTACATTTATATACTGTCATTGCCTATATTTTACTTATATTCATATAATAACTGGAATCTAATTCTTTTGAAACTTTGATATCTTCTTCGACTCCATATGAAAAAGAATGTTTTCCGGTTATATCAATCGCGTAATCCAGGGTATTAGTAATAGAAATATGTTATTGAGATATCTCGCTTAAATTCAAAAAAGCTTAAATTCTATTCAATGATATTTTTGCATCAGACATAGACATTAAAAGAATAGGTAAATAGCTTATACTTGCTTGAGCAAAACTAAATAAGTAAGTTATAGTAAATGTTTTTGATATATCGAATTTATCAAAGATGATAAGTGCTCCAAATCCAACAACGGACATAACTAAATAACCAGTAAATCCTGTAGTAGAATGACCTGAATATGCCAAATTTGCTTTTCTAACAAATGAGAGTTCCTATTTCCTTGCGTTTTCGATTCTCTTTTCTTGGAACTGCTCAGTGTTGAACAGTTTTATAACTTTAATCGCATTTATGGCTTCTTAAATCTTGGCACTTCTAATATCTCGCATTGTAGCCATTCTGCCCAAAGACTATGCTAATATTTTATTTGATATAATAATTAATGGAATAAATAACAAAAGTGCACCAAATCCGAATAATACAACAGGATTAATGAAAACAGCTAAGTAAATAACAGCTACAATTATATCTAAAGGAACAGTAATTTACAAATAAAACAGTTTTAAATACTGTTATATTTTTATGGTATCTGAAAATAAAATATTAGCTAGAGCTCCTTATGCATTTACATTTTTTGTTGTTTCTGATAATTTCATCATTTTGTTAAATAAAACATCAAGTAGAGCTGATGTTGACTTAATACCCATGTTTATACAATTATAACTACAAATCGAATCTCCTATAGCTTTAAAAGTAAGACCAAGACCGAATATTATCCAATATGAACATAATTTCTCAAAAACCCATATTAATCCTTCTAAATATGTTTTTTCTGATAAAATTAGTAACTAGGACGGATATTAACTAAAATCACAATCAAAAAAACTTATTGGAGTTAAACTTTATTAAAATACTTTTATACATAGTGGAGCAAAAGCTGATTACAAAAGAATTAGCGTTTGTTTTTATTTATTTTAATTTAATTTGGACCAGGTAAAATCCATTGTGGTGTGGAAAATATAATCGGAAAGTGATTCGTTTCTAAACATAAATTTATCAATTATCATTATATTTTACATGTACCGCGTATGAGGATACCACAGCTGGAATTAATGATATAAAATACATAAAATCATTTACATCACAACTCATACTAATGCTTGTTTAATAAATACACACAAAATTTATGTAAAAGAATGTCATACTTAAACAATATATTAATACGAAGCGGTATTGTAAAGAAAACGTGAATTTGTGTCGAGACCATGAAACTCGATTAATAAAATATACTATAAGGCTTTGAAGCCGATTTAAAAACACATATCACCCCCTATTTTGGGAAATATGAAGCATGACGACAGGAAGCTCAGCTAGATTTAGATCACTCTGTTTCCAAGTATACTTCCTGCCATTAAAAGAAAGAAGTGGCATTTAAATTATATAATATACTAGAAATAAATCAACGTGTGGTTGTACTATTCCATTGCATAACTATATAATTTGGTAAATTGTTCTGGTCTTGAACCAATTGTCAATAAGACTTCTAGATTTGTTGCTTAAAAGTATAGCGTGAAGCATTAAGTTATCGCAAGAAACCGCGCGTATCTAATTTTTAAAATTAAAAAATTAATAATCATTCTCTTATTAAAATTAAAGATTCGTTTCTACAAGTAACATTCGTTTGTATTTATATTTTAATGTATAATGTACGAAATGGTAGTTCAAGTGGTATAACCAGAACCAATTGCGTGTACTCTTGTTCTGGTTATAATCACATATTGCAAGTTTAAGTTAAGTATTTTGATTAATTTCTATTTTCACAAGTAGAATAATGTAAAATATGTACGAAAACCTGTCAGTTAGCACAGTTTACAATTATTTTCTAATTAAATCTCGAATATACACAAAGTCACTTTATTTTATTCTCAACGCACAAAATGCGCTCTGACACTATTCTATAACATTCTATCACCCCCAGTGTTGGGATAAGGTAATATTGTGAAAGGAGGGGTGTCTAGGTACTCACTTCTCTTGTAAGTATCCTTTCATTAAAGGAAGAAGTGGTATTCGTTTTATGATGCAATATATTTGTAATTGCAATTCATATTTTCCACTACAATAATATGAAAAATGAACATTTCTAGTAGTTCGAAAACATGCGCTAAATAGAAAACATATTTTTGATATTATTTGAGTATTTTAACACGGGTATCAACAGCGAAACTTTATGTATTTACCTTTTCCAAATGAGAAAGAAATTAAGTCTGTAACTTTTGATTCAATGATATAAAGTGTATTTGAATACGCTTTATCGATTAAAATAACAGTGCGGTGCAACCAATCGTAATTCTTCTAAGTTCTCAAATATTGTATGAAACTTACTGTTGAGCAACCAAACATTGTAATTATAAGCGCTGGTCAACATATCTGTGTATTAAATATTCGAAATACCGCGGAAACTTTGAATATAATACTAAACATAATATAATATTGGTGTATTAAATTTCCAATTTCATTTCGTTTTATTCATTTTTGTTCGATGGCAATATTTGCCTTAAGGGCTAGCTCTCTAAAGATGCCATCTTCGATTTGCATGAGCTCCTCTTTGGTGCCGAACTCAGCGACTTTTCCTTGATCCATCACCAACACTTTGTCCATGCCCAGGACCGTATCAAGGCGGTGGGCAATGCTTATGACTATTTTGTCTTTCAAATACTCTTTTACTATCTTCTGAATGATCTGATCTGTTTTCTAGTCTACATAAGCCGTGGCTTCGTCTAGTATAACAACCTCTGCGTCTCTAAGCAGTGCTCTCACCACACAAACCAGCTATCTTTGGCCAGATGAGAAGTTTTCTCCGTTCCCTACAACAATGCAGTCTAGGCCCCCTGGTTACTGCTTAACATAATCATCCAATTGAACCGCTTCGAGAAGCTCCCATAGTTTTTGGTCTGGAATACGCTCAAGGCCGTCTAAAGGAAGTCCCTCCGCTTTGTTGCGTGTGTATTCGCAGAGTTGCTGTCTCAGTGTCCCGGAAAATAGGTACGGTTCTTGTGGAATGATCGCGAGCTTCCTTCTGGCTTCGTATAGAGGGAGATGAGATATGTGTTCATCGTTGAGCTGGATGTTGTGTCCGTTTTCTGGCTGGTAGAGCTTGAATAGCGTGATCGCGAGCGAACTCTTTCCGCTTCCTGTTCTGCCGACTACGGCCACATGTTCCTTCTTGTTTATGTGCACGTTCACTCCTTTGAGCGCCGTTTGGAGTTCTGGTCTGTACCGCATCATTAAGTTGGATACGTCCAGCCCCTGGTTGTCTTTCGACTGCTTTTGTGGGTTTGTTTTCACCAGGCGATTGTGGAGTTCTTCCTCGTTTTCTAGTTGCGCGAACTCTATCATTCTTTCTATCGCCGGGATCTCCTGCTCAGTGTTAGTGAGTGTTTCAATGATGCTGATCATGCCCGTTTGAATGCTATACCCGTATGAAACTATAATGCTCGCGTATTGAGCTATACTGGGTGTAAGTGGTGATATCATCATGGCAACGAAGATGATTAGAAACGCCATTCCAGCTCCAATCAAGCTTAACCTGAACGCAGCCCACTTTGTAATCCCGTTCGAGTGGAACTGCATGTTTATATTTTCACTGGCGAGCTCTCTGAACTGAGCTCTGAACTCAGGTTAAACGTTGTAAGCGCGAATTGTAACTAGTTGGTCCATCACCTCCTAACAGATGGTGAAGACCTTAGACCTCGAATTCGACTCGAGGCGCTTGAGTTAAGGTGCGATCGCGCGAAAACGGGAAAACAAAGTGAAATACAGGACTATGCACGGAATAATCACAATCAGGCACGGCCAGCTCAACACACTTATCGTAAGTATCACTACTTTAGACATTACATATTATGATTCGCCCAATTTTAAATAAGAATTTTGTATAAGTTAGTTCCACTCATCTGGTATTTAAGTATTATATTATTTGCTGGTCCAGGAGTATTTATCAATTGTCCAATGAGATCATTATATTAAATTGTTCCTTAATAAATAATTAATAATATAAAGTGAATAATAATTTTATAATATCCTCCCAGTTGCAAGTACTTTTTAAAATATTTTTTGCTGGGTGTAGTAATAACTTCTTCTTTAGATAATTTTCCATCTTACTATGTTTTACTTTTAACAAAAAATGGTAATATATTTTGTTAATACTGTGGTCGCCAAGCCAACTTTGATTTCAAAAAATACTAACTATTTCAAAACTATTTTTTGTATTAATTTTAACTATATATTAACTCAATGTTTAGTAGCGTCTCCTTTCTATTTTATTACTTCTTCTAACCTTTTGGGCATAGAGTCAATCAAATGATTGATGATATCTAACGAGATTTACTCCAACGCCCTCTTTACTTCTTCATTTAATAAGTCATATGTGGTACATTCTTCAGGGGAAATGTTTGACTTCAGTGGATTCCAGCAGTGAAAAAGTGGATTTAAGTCTGGACTCATTACTGGAAAGCGATAGAGCTCAATGTTGTTAGCAGTATAAAAGTTTTTCATATACTTACTAAAATGTGTCGGGGCGTTATCTTGTTGCAACTTCAAGTTATGCTATTAAGTGATGGAAGTGTAACTTGTCTGAGAACTTAAGAATTGACAATTGAATTCATGGTCGTACCGCACGGCATAAACCATAATGGACCCTTATATCTATAGCTAATCGTACTATAGATCATGCACGAAAACAGTCCATATTTTACACTTCGAGAAAATACTTCGGATTCCACTCGTCTTTAGGTGTTCTGAGCACTCATACTCATCGGTATACTAAAAAGTTCTCCAATATTCAATTGGTTGTTTCAGGTTCATTCGAGCAAAGTTCAAACTTTCCAATTTATGCTTTTCGGTAAGTTTTGGCTTTATCTTAGCAACATAGAAGCTTAAACTGAATTTGGCCAGGAGACGAGATACCGTTGTTAGAGACATGGAAATTCCACGAAGGGCTTAGTATTTTTCAGCTATGATTCGTCGAGTTTCGAATCTATGGCTCTGGCGATATTTAACAACGCGAACATCTCAGCTTAGTCAAATTTTCTGACACTATTATCGGCATGAGAAGCTTCTAGCTTGCCTGTAACTTCAAAGTGCTTAAAAATGGAATAAACAGTGTGGAGACTACATTGAAGGCAACAAGCAATGTATTTCTTGGTTGCAACAGTTTGTGATTCTGTTTCTCACATTCTCATCATTATGCGACGCTCTTGTATTGTGATCCGTCGGCTTCGTGTGTGCTTCGTCATTTGAAGGATGAAGTGAAAAAGAAATGAACCGCAGAATTAATTGAATATGTTATAATTAGCATAAATACAGTGATTTAATTTTCAAGCGCAATTATTACATAAACATTTGTTAAAATCAAAGTTGGCTCGGACACCACAGTATGTTGAAATAGTCGGTAAAAAGAATACTTTTAAGATCCTAACAGTTACGTATTTTGTTCCTATACTTGAATTTTTTGTTATTTGGTGACTATTTAACTATCAGATTATGCAATTTCTAAACTTTTGTTAGATTTATTGTCTTAATCAGAATTTGATGATTTTACTAAAATTTATTATTTATCATCAACATAAAATAATTGATTTATTTACGAAATCTAACCGTTTTCAATAGTGATAATTTTGTGGCAGTCGTCGAAATACTGGGTTTGGTGCGAGGCGATCAGAACCGTTTTCCCCTGAGATCCCAGGAAGCCGAGAATGACCTCGTTCCAGATTCGCTTGCCGACGTGGGCGTCAACTGCCGAAAGAGGGTCGTCTAGTAAGTAGATATCCGCGTCGTTGTAGACGGCTCTGGCTAAGGAGATCCTGGCTCGCTGGCCACCGCTCAAGGTGACTCCACGCCCGCCCACTTCTGTCTGGTCTCCCGCGTTGAATATCTCGAAGTCCGGAAGCAGACAGCAGATGTCGACGATGTGGTTGTACCTCTCTTCTTCGTACGGCCTGTAGAAGCAGATGTTCTCGCGGATCGTGGACGAAAAGATCGGGGAGTTTTGCGGACAGTATGCCACCTTCCCTCCGAGTTTGATGAAGACCTCGTCTGGGTTCTTGGCGTCCGGCTGTTCCCCGAAGTAGTCGAAGATGAGCTTGTCGTCGCGCTCGTGCTTGAGCTGCACGTCGACCGGCTTCATTTCGCCCAAGATGCAGCTGAAGATGGACGACTTGCCCGAGCCGACCGGGCCCTTGATCCCGACCAGCTCTCCGCGCTTCACCGTGAGGTTCAGGTTTTTGATCACCGGCTTGATCTCCTTCGGCTGGTCTCTTTTCTGCCACTGGTCCAGGTTGTAGACTATCACGCACATGTGCAGGTAGTGCTTCTTGAGTATGTCTTCCTGCGAATCGCCGGACTGCACTTTGAAGTACGAATCCATGTAGTTCTTTATGTTCATGAAGAATGTCACCGCTGGCAGATTGAATTGCGCACAAATTTAGGCACATAGACTTTTACTTATATCATAGTTATTGTTTTGAATGTAAAATCCAATTGAAATATAAAACAAATCAGATGCTTTGTTTTAATTTACAAATGACAATTTATTAAAAAGTTTTTATTTCTAATGAGTCATTTATTTAATTCTATCCATTTTTAGATAGTAAGCAGAATCTAACTAAGGTGATATTTTTTAATCATCTTCTAATCCATATGCAAAAGAATGAGAACCATAAATCTCTATTGCTTCTTCTTAGGTAGGAAGAACTTGAATAAAAGATTTGTCTATTTCACTTAATTATAAAAATCCTTTGATCCTAGAAAAAGAAATTAGGGCGTCTTGTAGTGCCATTATAATAATAGGTAAATAACTTATACTTCCTTAGACAAAACTAAATAAGTAAGTTATAGTAAATGTTTTTGATATATCAAATTTATCAAAAGCAATCAGTGCTCCAAAACCGAGAGCTGTCATTACTAAATATCCCGTAAATCCAGTTAATGAATGGCCAGAGTAAGCATGACCTGCTTTTCTAACAAATGAGAGTTCCTATTTCCTTGCGTTTTCGATTCTCTTTTCTTGGAACTGCTCAGTGTTGAACAGTTTTATAACTTTAATCGCATTTATGGCTTCTTAAATCTTGGCACTTCTAATATCTCGCATTGTAGCCATTCTGCTTAGTGATTATGATAAAATTCGGCTACAAATTATTATATTTGGAATAAATATCAAAACAGCCCCCAATCCTATAAGTACAACAGGATTTATAAATACACTTAAATAGATTATACCAATTATTAAATCAATTGGAACAGTAAAAAACAAATAAAATAACTTAACAAATGCTTATATTTTCATAGTATCTGAAAATAAAATATTTGCTATCGAACCTTATGCGTTAATATTTTTAGTTGTTTCTGAAATAACCATAATTTTATTAAACAGCAAGTCTAAAAGAGAGGCTGTTATCTTTATTCCAAGTTAAACACAATTTGAACTACAAATAGCATCTGCAATTGAACGTAATGTAAGGCCCAACCCTAATATAATCCAATACGGGTACAGCTCACTAAATACCCATGTTATTCCTTATTTATATGATTTTGATGTAATTATTTGTCCTGTGGTCTAAAAATTATAATCACAATCAAAAAAACTCATCGGAGTGAGTAATTACTAAAATGCTTTAATACACAATGGAGCTAAAGCTGATTATATAGCTATTAAGGGGATAGATATTCCCATACCAATTAAATTCTCTTTATTTACTTTAAATAATGGCTTTATAAGAGGAACTTTGGAATCGATATTATAATATTCAGCTAATTTGGAGGCAATCTGTTTTGCGTCAATCTAAAGCTTAGACTTTTTAATATGTTGCTAGGTTATAACTGACTTTTTATTAATTTTAGCCAAATAGCCTAACCATGACCAAGTGAAGTCAAACATTCTGGAGTGAAAATGATTATTACTAATTTATATATTTATAACTTTACCATAATATTTAGTGAATGCATGTTATGTGATTTGTTTTTAACTATTTATTTATAATAATATTAACCTAAATATGTTTAAGAGAACGTCTTTATTGTTTAATCAATGAATATAGAGATTTATGATTATAACTATTTAGTGTAATTTTAAACTTTAGCCAATTTATATTCTGTTTAATCGTAGGTAAAATTAACATAGCAATGTTAATTAAAATTATATGTATATATTAAATATATTTGTAACAACATCACAGCCATCTCTTTTTAATGGTGCCTTTGATTTATTCAATTTGTGCCCATCTTGGGTGTCCTGGCCAAATTTTTTCGAGTGCGAGAATGATATTTTTGGTTTCTTCTTCTAGCAGATCTGTTTTGCTGATGATTTCTTCGATCCATGGTAGCATTTAGTCTATGAATCCATCATTGAGCATGATTCCGATGTATTGAATTAGTTCTCTGATTTCATCGTACTGCATGCTGTCAATAGTGACGTCTTCTTGGTTGAATAGTTTAACCAGTTGTATTTTGTACTGTTTAGCTGATTTGTACTCGTGTTTAAGTTTATTTATCTCATTTAGTATATTGTTGTGATTATTCTATTGTGTCATAAATATCTGTTTGCTTGACATCGGTCTTCCTTTCGTCTTTTTCAGCAGGTAATCTCTGGATGACGTTGGTCTGTCAGCTTGTAGGCTTTTTATCATCTCATTCTAGTTTATAGCCACTTTCTAGTTTATTCCCTTAATTTTGATTGTTGAGTAACTTTGATAGGAGCAGAATTCAGTTTCGTTCGGATTCACGAAACTGGACTGTTTCCTCATCCTGTTATTGTTTTGGAGCGGAGGTACTGGAGGCGGAATATATTGAACTGTTTCATTATTTGATTCTTCTGAGGTTCCGTCGTCGATGTAAAACTGTTCCCCTTCGTTTTGCAGAATTTCGGTGTTTTGGAATATTTTCGGTTCGTCGCTATTTTCTTTTATCGTTTCGATGTTTTATTTGAGGTTTTGCGTGAAAATTTCGTTTTCTGGTTTCGGCTCAAAAATTGGTTTAGTTTCCACTACCATGTTATTTTATTGTTCATTTTGAGTTTATTCTGGATTATTCAAGTTAATTTATGAATCTTTTTATTCGTTTAAATCATTTTAGATAATTCGGGCTTTCTGAATATCTTACTAATTATGTAGCTCGATTTCTTCAATGTCTTCGATTGTATTTTGTTTATTGTCGGCCTCGGCTTTTTCCTTGAGCTTGATCAGGACCTCTCCCTGCGCGAACTTTTTGAGACCACGCAGCTCATTTTCCAGTTGAAGCTTCTTCTTGAAATCGGAGAACTTGATCTTCTAAGGCTTCTCAGGCTTTGGTAGTTCTTCCTATTGAGTCATTAAAAAGAGTTTCTGAGCGGCTTAACGCACAGTAATTATCTTGTCAGACTTAAGATCTGACGCTAAGACGTTGAATTTAGTAGTTTGCTCGTAATCGAGTAATTTTTGTAATACTAACTGCTCAGCCAAAAGGATGCAATTCAAGCGGATTCCGTACTCCTGGGATTTAACTGATTTGAGAATCAACTGTACAATTCTATTTGTTTAAATTTGAACTTGGATTTGCTAACCAAATTTGGAGTAGATGACGGTAAGATTCTATAATAAGAACATTTGTAATAATCTACGAACACCATCATGAAGCTTTTCTGCCTCAGTCAAGATACATTCTGATATCAAAGGAATATATGTCTCTAAATCTGACTTGGGCGCTACAAAAAGACATTCAGATAATGATTCTGCAGCTGCTGCTTAAGTTTAAGGGTTTGCGCGCTGTAATAATGATAACAGTGGACTCAAAATACAATTCAAAGCGACATTTGGTGAATACACCTAAGGTTGTTCAACAAATGAAGTTGAAAAGGAGCGCTAAATTTTATGCGAAGAAGATGGAATATCGTATATATCAAGTAGTTAAGCAGGTTGAGCATAAATTTGCTGTGTTAGCACGTTCACCAGTTTAGAAATACACGTTGAGTATACGGAATCTGATTATATTTCTATATCAGTCATTCTTTAACAAACATACTTCATAATTTGTGGTAAAAATGACTTAACGTCCTAACCAAGACGCTCAGCAGTCTTTTATAATGAAAATATAGCGAATTTTCTTTCTAACAGAGGAGTTGTATGAATAGAGCGTGCAATCTCAGTTATAAACAACTTGAAATCTTCCTTAGTCGCAATTTTTGAAAGAATAATCTGAACTTCTTCTTTTGCACGTGGCACTGATGCTATATTTTGAGCTTTTTATAGCGCATTATTCAAATGGCCCTAAAAATTGAACTTTTAAATTAAAGACTAACTTTGACGAATTTATGATTTTGCACTCATTGATGTGGTTATTAAAATATTCTCAGTATAAATATGTCATATATAATTTACCTACATTTTAACTAATATTAATTTCTAGTTAACTTAAATGACTATAACTAAATGACAGTTATACTCTGTCAGTTATACTCTGTTCCTTCTATGTTGCTTAGAAGTCTGGTATTCTATTATTAAAGTAGTTTTGTTCTCTAACAAAAGCAAGGCATATTGAGTATTTTGAGTAAATATATTCATAACAATACTAAATATAATTAACGTGCCGTCATAGTATAGCGGTAGTACAACCGGTTGTGGTCCGGTTAATCTGAGTTCGACTCTCGGTGTCGGCATATTTTATATATTTGCTCTATTATTACTCATATAATATTATTTAGTGTTTTAATATCAATATTAATATTTCCGCACCAATGGCGAACATAATTTAGAATAAGCTTTCGGCAGTTGTTACGTAAGTTACGCAGTCTCAGTCTGAGTATTAGGTTTAGTTTTAGCAGCAGAATGAGCTTATTCAGCAGCGTATTGTGAATTTGCGGTAGAAGCTGTCTGAGATTGATTTGCAGATGCGAACGCAAACGCAGACTCGTGTGCAGTCTTTGAAGGAGATAGAGGAGTCTTTGTTGCAATAGTTGAATCAGATCAGGCTTGAGTGCAACGGTTTATTGCAGGCTGTTGAGTAAAGTAATGCCTTATAATACACTAATGCGTAGAATCGCTTGTAATCATTATAACAAAAGCTAGCACAAGAATAACTTGATTAGAAAGAGGCCTCAACGTAATTTTTATCCGAAACTACGCAGACAATATCAGCCCTTAAATAACGTATTGACATAAAGTTCACGCGCATTGAGGAA
This sequence comes from Hexamita inflata, assembly GCA_963988835.1. NCBI lineage: Eukaryota > Fornicata > Diplomonadida > Hexamitidae > Hexamita > Hexamita inflata. The sequence continues at coordinate 59,624 of CAXDID010000977.1, forward strand.
ATACAAGCACTCTTCACAGATTCACTGTAAAAGTAAGCGGACAACCTCGAAACGTTACGCTCAGAAAATCTTAAGTAAATAAACGCCTTCAAAACGCAAATAGTTCAGGACTTTCAAGTTAAAAAGGAGCAACTGATAAAAGTTAACAGTTAATTAACAGAATTTTGCAAAACGGTAGAGAACGAAATTGAACAAAATATTAAAGAAAGAAGCGAAAATGAAACGGAACTCATTCAACAAATCGGAATCGTTATGGAGAGGATGCAGGGAGTAATCGGAGAGGTGGCGAAGGGGCTCGGGGTTAGGTGATGGTGTTTTTAAATATATTATGTAAGTATATTTATTTTTACGAAAACGCAATTTCGTAGTTTAAATATGAGGATATGATAAGAAAGGATTATCAAGCTGAGTTTGTGCTGTGAAAGATAGAGAAAGAGCTAGACGTGACGGTGTTATTTCATGTATATTTAATTAATATTCCAATCACATTGGATTAACAATGAAGTGGACATTAATTGAGGGGTTAAGTTATACCAGAATTGTGATATTTTTTATTATATGTTATTATATGAGAATCTATTTTTAGAAAACATGAAATTTGCTATTTTACGGTAAATGTTGATTAGCCTATTTAATTGGTAATTAGCATAAATATTCAATAATAACACTACATAATTTCATTCAATGAAAATGATATATTTTGGTAACTTTTCATTTGTTAATATATACTCGTAACGTGAGCCAAGTCTAACCAATTAATTGAAGTATTAGTTCTTGTATGCGCATTATTTGTTAAAGATCCCTAAGCATTTGCACTGCAGCGTTTTAAATTGTAGCACATGTATATTTTCTAAAGCAGAAACTGAAGTTAGTGGGTCCTAGGTATAATAAAATGGCAATAATCATTAGGTTTGATTCAAAAATAAATAGATTCTTCACTCAAAGTTAGCTCAACCACGATCAATAACTTCACCAAATGAACTCACCTGACGATTGTCATGATACTGATTATCATGATACTCGAAATAGTCTTCTTCATGCGTTTTGAGAATTTCACTAATTTACGGTTTAATTTTATTAAACTAGTAGCTTACAGTGAAATGACAACAAATAATGTCAGGAAAGTATATATATTTGTTCACAATACGCAGCAAATAATTCACACCTACTGGGATGTACGGGGTTTGATTGTCAGAGTAATATAACGTTTTGGACCCGATGGATTGTATTCTATTGTTGTATTTGATGGTTAAGCTTACCTCATATCAACTTATTCATCGTTCATATAACATTATTCATTGCATAATGAAAATATGTTTACTAACCATTTTAGTGGTTTTCTAACGCGTTCTCTTCTGTAAGGTTAGCATGTGCAAATAGAGTCATGGTGGGTATATAATTGTACACTGATGATACTGGGCTAACTTACTTTCTGTTGTTCTTCAAATCAAATTTTGTTTATTAAGGTTGTTAAAAATAAGCTAGGTCAATTTAAATGATTTGTGAATAAACTAAGTAGGGCCCTGCATATAATTTTAATTGAGATGTCTTGTTAAGGCTTCTAACTTTTTCAAGTTCGGAGTGGAATTAGTATTCCAATATATTTTCTTTTCCGCTAATAGAATTATTTTTTACATTCGCTTCAATTACGCTGAAGTCTATCCTGTAACTCTGAATGGTGCCAACCGAAACAATTCCAAAAAGTTTCCCGAAAATAAATTTACATGATAAGTTACGAACGAGGAATCAAGAAAATATGAAAGCCGACTACCAGCTAGCGAACTGAGTAGAATTGATTTCATTTGACCTGAATCGAACACTTTTCAAGACTTTGTTGAACTTTTTCTTAAAAACTTCAAATTTTTATTCCACTAAACCTACATATTTAGTTTTACGGGATAAATTCATTAAATTATTTGGAAATGTGACGAATTGCTGATTTCCACAAGTATGCTAGAAGATTTAACTCGGCGATCCGTTTTTCTACTTAGCCGTAGTATATTCGTTTTAGTTCTATCTCATTAATCATTTACATGAAAAAATTCTTAAAATAATTGAGATAGGGGGAAACTAAAATAATTATGTGAGTAAGGATTGATATCTGCGACAGAATTTTAATTTTTTAGTTTTTATTCAACTTTAAAATTTACCCATTTCTATCATATATTTTACTAAAGCTATTTTACTAAAGTAAAATAATTTTACTGAAGCTGATATTTAAACATGTACTAAATCTAAATCTATTCAAAGAAGGTTATGATATTATAGATTATTATTAGACGGTTATTAATAATAACCGTAATAAGGCGTGACATTTGATACGGCTTTACGGCTTTTTTTGGCCGTATTTGGGCGGCTACCAAATACGGCATCAAATTGTAATGTAGCCGTACTTCGGCCGCATTTTTATAATAATAACTTATTATTAATATTTATAATTGCTGATTATCATAAATTATCTTTAATGGACTTTTGTTATCAATCATTTCTATATTTACAAAATAGATATTATATAATAAAAATAATGTAATACAATCCACTTCAAATTCATGCCCCATCACCACGGAGGAGGTCATCACGGAGGTCACCATCATGGTGGCGGTCATCATCAAGCAGGTGGATTCGGTGGAATGAGCTCGCACCACCATCATCCAGGAATGGGTTTTGGAGTTGGAAGTCACATCACGTTGGTTATAATGTGGGTTATGGCGGTTATGATGATGACCTGGATTGCTTCTGTTGTTTAGGGCCTAGGGGACCAGTTGTTATTTAGCAACCATAACCTATGATGCAGGCCGGCTAACCAGTTATAATGCAACCACAACTAGTTGTTCAATCATAAATGCCGGTCATGGGCTAACCTTAAATTGTTATGCCTGGATAGATGATAATACAGTGATTCATAACATATAATATATTATACTTAATATTTAAAATATTATTCAAGAACCTATAAATTTGATTAAATTTTCTAGAATCTTCTTTTCTCCATAATATGTATTATTGAACGTAATTAAATAAAATATTTTCAAATGCTTAAACTTTCAAATCAAGTTTCCACCTCATCTAAATGAAAATATACAATTAGAAATATCAACGATGAAAGAACTAACATATACATAACTAACATAAATATGAGAATTTTAAAGTGAAGAAAATAAATGGTAGGCTGAGACTGTCCTACGTAACAACTACAACAACATTACAAATAGTAATACAGATAGCTTATTCTATATTATGTTCGCCATTGGTGCGGAAATATTAATATTGATATTAAAACACTAAATAATATTATATGAGTAATAATAGAGCAAATATATAAAATATGCCGACACCGAGAGTCGAACTCAGATTAACCGGACCACAACCGGTTGTACTACCGCTATACTATGACGGCATAAGGGAATTATTGAGTAAACAATACTGTTTACCGTAACTAAACAAAATTAAATACTTGCCGCAAAAAGTTGTTTCATAATTAAGCAATATAATAAAGCAATATCTTCATCACTCTTGGTCTGGTCTAATATCGAGTATTTCTTCAACGGCTTCGAGTGTAATTTTTCTCACGATTCTGGGTTCGTCTGCGCACAGTAAGTAGCATGCTTCTTCGCTTCCGGTGTCGAAGTCTACTAAGTTAACGTTTCCGACTATTTTCTTCTCTTTCCTGATCGCGTCTTCGATGCGTTTCCGCTCTTCCTCTTCCCTTCCTTCTGTCTTGGTTTTGATCGTGCTCTCAATCTCCTCCTCGTGGTACCTGACCTCGTCATCGAACACTGGAGCTTCTCTAATGGCAGCTAGTACATATACACCAGCTTTAACAATTTAATTGAGCCTCTTAAGTTCATTAGCGTAACAAGCACCCTGAACCCAGACAATGTATTTCTAGTTGAAGAATGGGGTCTTGTGAGCTCTGAACTTTCTGTCCCTCACTGCGAATTTAATTGACTCCTTATTAACTTCTGGGTAGTTCGGGTTGTAGTTCTCCTCGTTCTTCTTTGGAATGTGGGCTCCGAATTTAACGGAGAAGGACAGCTTGGATGGCTCAGGGGACTGAGTTGATAATTGGAATGTGTAGAGGGAGGTGGTTTGGTCGTAGCGGAGCTCGTCGTTGAACGCGTAGAGCTTCATGGCTGGGACTGAGTGCATATTGGCCGTGAATTTAACAACATTTAATTGCTTTACTTGTGGGTAGAGCTCCTCATATTGAGCTAAGGTGTTCTTGTCGATCACGCCCGGGATGGCGCAAATTCCGTAGTAGTTTGAAGCGGAGAGCTCCAGGAATCTGATGATCTCCTGTAAGTCGTTCACCTCGAGCTTGGAGAAGATCACTGGGGTCTTCTCCTTGTACTGCGTTACTGAGCGCAAAATCTCGAACTTGTAACCGGCTAACAAGAACTCGGAACCCTTTATTGAGCAGCTCTCGTCGTTCTAATAGTCGAAAACGCGCTCAACCTTCTGGTGCTCTACGAAAGTTACTGACGGAAGATCAATCTTGTTGCTGAAGTGGCAGTCAGTACCATTGGTTAAGATGGCAGCGTCAAACGGCAACTTCTTCACCTGAGCAAGCAAGTTGGAAGAAAGTGGGTCCTGAACCATAGCAATGATTGCCCAGTCTGGGTTCTTCTGCTATACGTCCAAGAGCTCTGGGGCCGAGCCGTCAGTGGCTGGGCACATGAGGAACTTGGTCTTGCCTTCAAGTGGGATCTTGTTAGTGAATGGCATGACGAAGCCGAGTCTGATGAGTCTTTCGGCTTGAATTTCGATGGTCTTAGGCTTTATGAGCTGGTACATCTTCTTGGCGTCAATCTGGGCCATGTCGATTTGGATGTACTTCTTATTCAAAGAAAGGTATGTTTGACCAGCGAATGCTAGCAATTCCTTGGAGTCGTAGCGGGCAATGTTCAGTTAATCGTATTATGCGAGTACTTTATTCAGCTTGTTGTCCTCAGTCACCTGGAGCTCTTTCATGAGCTTATCACTTGGATAGAGTGCGATGAAGTAGTTATTCGCGTTGTTGACCTACTTAGTGTACATCTCCCATATTCTGTCACCCTTGGTTACGAATTAATCGAAGACGTTTATTATTACGTTCATGTTGTTCCTTCTGTGCTTGAAAACGTGCTCGAACATGGCGATGAATTTCTTGTCCTTGAGAGTGAACTCGATTGAGTTCTCTTCAACTGGGTTCTGGTCCATTTGGGAGTTGGTGAGTTCTCTCACGTACTCGAGGAATTCGGGTACTGAGCGTGTTTCTGGCTGGTCCTCGGCTATGACAACTATCTGATCTGTTTTGAAGTAGGTGTGGAAGAACTCGTCGTCGAACACTAAGAGGTTCAGGTAGGACACGTCGGCGTTGTTCTTGAGGTGCTCGATGAGATTCTCCTCGTTTACTTGTCTGGCCATTACCATAACGGAGATGTTCTTGGTGAGGCAGGAGTTAACTATTCTGGTGGTTTCGTCATCAATATCGTCAGTAAGTAAAATGGCGACCTTCGGGCAGAATATTCTCTGGAACTTTTGAAGATAAGTGAGTTAAACACCCTCAGCGATTATGGACTGAGAACGCAATTAACTGATGTACTTCATCGGTTCAACGTCCTTCTTGAGCTTGGCGCTGATTTCCCTAAGGAGGTCGTCCTTGCCAACGTTTGTTGAAACTTGGTTTCCGTTGGTGTCGGAGATGATGAAGCGCATGTCTTCGAATGGGACGTCTGAGCTTTGGTTGTGCATGACCATGTTGACTTGGTTAGCTGATCTGGACTGGATTTCTCTGAATCTTCTCTCGTCTGCTGGGATGCTGGCAACGATGAACATTTCAACTGGGAATTGTCTTTGCAGGTTTGCGAGTATTTACAGGTTTCTGTAGATTTGTGGGTTGTCCATGAGCACGACCAATAATGAGTACTGTCCTGGCTTCTTTTGGCTGTATTTGGCGAAATATTTGAATTCGACTTGGTGTATTTTGACTGCGTTTTCTTCGGTGAACACGTTCATGTTTCTTTCAGCTTCTTCTATCTTTCTGCGCAGGAAGTCTTCTTCTAGTCTTTCAACGGTGTCAACCATCATGACGTTGCCAGAGTTGGTGTCGAACACGACGCTGAGTGCTTATTCTGCGTTTCCTTGGCAGTTTCCGTTATCGTAGGCAATGTTGAGCTTTCTCAGGGTTGGGTTCCTATCGTAAACTTAATTCAGTTGCATTGTGGTTCCATTCTGTGCAACAACGACTATGTGCATCAATTACTGCACAATTCTGTGATTTTACAGTTTTGAGATCTTTTCAACGATTTCGGCCCAGTTTTCTTGGTTCTTCTCGGCCAAAAATATGATTGAGAGGAAGTTCTGCTTTGAATATTCGGTTAGTGGGGCGGGAACGGTGTAAATAGCTCCGTTGTACACGAATTGGTTCTTGGTTGGTTTGTTGCACTGAATGAGTTGTGGCTGCTTCCTGTGTAAAAATACTTGCTTGTTACCAACGAGAGTCTCGTAAATTCCGGCGAGGATGTTCTCTTGGGTGAACATGAGGGGGTTAATGGACGATTTCTGCTGTTCGGAGTCGATTATCTTAACCTGGCCCGACTGCTCGAAGAAGACGCACTGGAATTACTCACGGTCTATGCGGCTCATGAACTTGTTGAAGCCGGATTTGTACACGAATACGTTCAGCCTGGAGAGGAAGTAGGCTCTCTTGCTCAGCTCGAGAAGTTGAGCCTTGGTCTTCACGTTCTTGATGATCAGGAAGAATTGGCACTCGGTGAAAAGTTCCTTGGCTCTGTAGATTTATTCAACAGCGCGCTCGAAGCCTTCACAAACTTGTAAATAGCTCACGCAGAAGCACTTTCCTTCAACCACTGGTTGCACAAGAGCAAGTGGGTTGAATCTGAAGCCTCTGAACTTGAGGCACTCTTCGGTTACAACGGCCTCTTCTGGGTCGGCGAGCATTTCATAGTCTGGTTCTGGTTCAATTTGAGTTTCCTCCATCAACTTCTCCTGTTCCTTAACGTAGTTCTATAAAAGGTTTTCAACGGTTTTTGGCACCTCAGAGTCAATTGTGTAGTAGTTCTTGTTGAACACGAGGTATGCCACAAAGGGTGAGCGAGTTTGGTTCTTTTGTTCTTCTGGTTTCTCGCGTGCGGAGAGGTCATCGAGGTATTTCTGGAATTCCTCGCTGAATCCTTCAACTAAGTTGAGTTCCTTGAAAGATCGGTCCTTTTAATGGAGTTGCTCCTTGGATAGGTTGGAGAGTAATTGGCCGCGCATTGAGACCACGAAGTACACTTGTGGGAATTTCTTCTGCAAAGACAGAACTTAACGTGCGTATTCTGATTTGTCGTCGTCTGCTGAGAAATCAAACAGGCAGTAAGCTATGCTGGTGTTCGTGTTGATTTGTTGTATATATTTAAGTGCTTTTCCGTGGAAACCGAGTAGTGCTTCGTGTTCGGTGTTAATGTTGTCAACGTGCTCATCAATTTATTTTTCAGAGAATGGGCCAGTTTTAACCGAGTTCTTCAAATCTGAGAGTAGTCTGTCTGATATTTTAACTATTTCCCTCTCCTTTGGTGAGTCTTGATCTAATATCTGTCCACTTTTTTGCTCATTCTACTGTAAATTGATGTAATAAGTGGGTTCGTTTGGAACTTTCTCGAAGAATTCGGCGTTATTCGCCTCTGAAACGTTGATCAGGTTCATGTAGTAGTGCTCAGACAATAATTGTTCAAGTTTCCCCTTCAGTTCAGGCCCAAAACAGTAAACGAAGTACGTTTCGGAAAATTACCTTTACAGTGCGTACAGATTTGGAAGCAATAAAATGTCCTTCTGTTCTGGAAGATAAAAAACGACCTGGTTCTGAGAGCGGCGCCTGAGGGCAGTGCGCGAGCGAATAACATCCAACTAAAATATTGAGGTGTCAATTGAGATCTGGGCTTATTTTTGCTTAGTTTATGCTACACGGATGATGTGCTCATTCTTCAGCACGTCCAAAGCTTCAAGGTAACCTACTTGAGAGTTACGGCACCCAACCGCGATCATCGTCTTGCGCTCAGGCCAGAGGGCGAGGGCCACGCGGTGCACGCGCGGATTGCAGTCGTTGGACAATAAAACAACATTGTCCCTGCACGTATCCAAGTACAACTTCTCGTCGTTGATCTGCAGCGGATTCTAAGAAAAATGCAGCAACAACTCGCGATAGTCCCAGGCCTTCGGCAAATTAGCGATTTACACCTGAGAAAACTCAGACTTGCTCTCGTCGGTTTGCTCAGAACGCATCCAGGCCTCCAAAGTGGTCTGCCTCTGGTAAATTATCAAATTAATACCATCCTTGTACTCAGATAGTAACTACTGTAAATGGGAAGCGTTCATAAATTTTGCGGTGAGGGAGTGGGCAAAAGATTTGATTAATATTACACGAAAATAAAATAATTTGTATAATCACTTCACTATATCTACTATTTACTAATGATAATGATCACTACATGATTTAAATATGTATAATTTCTGCCACTACTGTTTAAATTAGTATAATTACTATTAATACTAACATAACTTAATACTTACATAAAATTTGTGTAGTAAAAAATAAAGTTGAATCACTTAGCTTATTGTTAAATCTTTTTCAATTCCTAAATGAGGATATTTTCTTTCTCATTTAATTATATTATTTGAACAGTACTATCAGAAATACAATCTAGCTCGAACTATTAATCTAGTTAAGCAAAATCATAAATATTTTCACTATTTTAGCTTTATTTTTGTTATATTTCGGCTTTGATTGTATACACCTCATTTAACTGTCTCAATATTTCACGTTAAGTTTCATATTTTTATTTTAATTACTAACGCTATAATTATTCTATATTGTCATCTTCAATTTTAGAAATAAATTCTTAATTTATAAACTGATAAATTTTAACCAATAACCCAGAACTCTATTTTATTTCGGAAAATCGATTGCATATCATTTAATAAGAAACTACAATCTCATTTGGAAACATTACTTAATATTATAATTATATTGCAACAACTTGATCGTAACTAAGTCTTACATTACAATCTAAATTTTATACAGTATTATATTGTTAAAGGTATGCTATATAAATCATTGAATCTTATTCAACGGTCCATATATGTAGCATTTATAAATGAATGATGTGGAACAATAACTTAACTCAATTTAAAAACATTTCAACATCAAAAATTTTATTCCTTAGAAATTATTTCAAATAAATAATATAACTCATTTAACTGTAACCTTATCATCAGTACCAAGGTTCAATTTCAAATAAATATATATTGGCTCACTCTTTTGGTACATCTCAAAAACATCTACTCAATAATCACTTCTATCAAAGGAACATTTTTCAAATAATATTTAGACGTTAGTATATGATTAAACTACAAAGAAATACAACCTAATAAAATATAAACTCAGTAAATTAAGTATTTGCCATGATAAAGTAACAAATTACCAAAAATAGCTCATAATGCACCTAGACTATGAATTATACAGGCATTTTCCACTCCAATTAGTCTCCGAGGAGGGAGGAAAAGATCGAGGGGCGCCGAGCCCCTGGACGTTAAGTTTCACCAGGCTCCTTGGGGGCTAGCCGGAGGCGTCTGGTGAAACGCAGACCACGAATTATAATAACCTGAAATACCAAATTCCCTAGACTATCTCCACGTTTCACGCTTTTTGCAACTCCTTAATATTATGTTGTAAATAAACTAAAATGATATTATGTAATCTTCAATTATTGCAAAGTATTTATACTAATTGAATAATTCGTGACTAGATTTAGTGATTCTGTAGCCATTTTTATTTTCTCCTACAGAAGTTTTCGGCATTTAACCCACGTGTAGTACTAGTTGGTCATAGCATCAAGCAGGGGACCATACAAAAAGTTGAGCGTTTTAAAACTCGTTATTTTAGGAATTAAGAGGCATTTTTTACCTGTTCGTTTATATGGTCTGATTTGAGTTGAAAATAATATGAAAAATTTATACATGTGTTATATTCATTTATAATGTATTCATTAGCGTGAACATCTACTTCGCAGCTTCCAAACATGAGACCATCGTCATTTACCCGCCAAAACCTGACCATTTGGGCGCCCCCACTCCTTCTTAACTTATCAATTATTTAAACTCAGGAATGAGATAAAGAACCGCAAATTTAACTGGATGTCTGTCTAATTCTATAATAATATTGGTTCTCCCACGAATCTGCTATCTTTAGTTTGAAATAATTGATGGTTTAATTTAAAGAGAACTATCGCCAATTTCTTCCTTAAAACGTACGGTAATTGTGCAAATAGAATGAGAATATAGTTAATTATATCAAGTATATGAAAAGAAAGTGTTTTCAAAATTATATATTGAAATATATGAAATTTTAAGAAAGAAGTGTAATAATAAATAGATAAGCATAAATTTAATAAATATGGTGATATGTGAAGTTAGAATAATATTTGAAAACAAAATAATATTTAAAAACAAAATTACAGAAACTATTTCGTATATTGATTCAAGATTTCCCCCAATCAAACCTTCAAAAAGAAAGAGAAAATCGCAATATATCTCGTTTTTTTCGTTTATGAACGAATAGGTCATTTTTTGTATCTAAACTTTGACATTATTGCTTATAATCACATATTATTACATAAGTAAACATAAATGTTTGGAATTAATAATTATAAAAATGATCTTAAATAATTATTGCGTATTATCATGTAATTAACATTGTATGTCTATTAATACCACTTCAAATGTAATAAATGTTTAACACGATATTAATGTGAATAATAATTTTAGTTAAATTAATAATGCAGTTTTGTTATACTGGTGTATCCATATACAATATACTTCCGATGTTTATCAAATTATAATCACTTATTAAAAAATATTTATATTTAAGTTAAAGAGCGTAAATCATAACAAATTATGTAATTATATAATGTATTTGTAGTGTTTAGCTATATCAGATCATTTATATTAATAATATTTGTTGGAATATTGTTTGTTCGCAGATACTATTGGAGTGAAAATATATTTAATATATGTTACTAATACTCACTTATAGAAAGAATCCACAATAAATGTAGTCAAATAGTGTAAATATTATAAAATTTGGGCTATAGTGGCGGAAACGGAATGACTCACACAGACACGTATGTAGGTCACATAGAGTTGTTTAAGCAATGTTGTAGATATAACTCTCGCCTATTTGTTTTATTGTCTTCATTTAATATTTCATTTTATAATTGACACAATATTTATTCATTATATATGAATTTAAACAACTTTTATACATTTTTCACATCCTAATATAAATGCATTAGTGGCAGAAACAAGTAAAACGTTGTCAAATTGCTGAATTTATACATAAAACATCACATTTGTGATTAAATTTTCGACTCATAGATCTTAGAAAGATAAAAGTTAACCAATAATTCGTTTATTTAATAAGAAGTACTAATAATACTGAACAAAAACTGTTAAGTAAAATCAAACTTTTAATATTTTAAAATACGAAATTCACTTGTAAATATTAAGATAATAAACTAGTTCTGGCAAAACTAGTAAACTGTGAAATATTATTTTATTCTGGCGATCATTCGACGCAGCAACCTTAACAAAAATTGGCAGTTCGTAGAATTTTGTGATTGAACTTACTTTTAAATGTACTTGAAGTTCAGAATTGTTCATTTCTGACTCATCTTTGGAGTGAAATAGTGTAATTTTTAATGTTGTTAATACTACATAACCTCGCTCTCAAGGGGGTAGCCTTTTCACTTATAAGGGGGTTGAAAATGATAACCCCCTTATAAGTGAAATGTATCCAAAATGTATCCAAAAATAATGTTGTATTTGAATGGTTTATGGCCAAAAAACAGGGCTAAAACGCATGATATTTGGCACTCGCTTACAAGGGGGTAACTTCATGTCCAACCCCCTTGTAAGCGAGTTGACCTACCCCCTTATAAGCGAAAATGCGACCCCCTTCTGAGTGAGGTTATGTAGTATGTGTTACTATAGCCAAAATTTGACCAATGATTATTTATAGCTATTTATCCATATTTAATGGTAATTATTTATTATATGCAGTAATAACCACACCACATTGTTACAACGTAAAAGTGATATATTTTAATATTTTTCTTATTAATGGAGATACATAAATTAAGTTAATAAATATTATTATATAGTTGTTCTAAAAGAATAAATACCCCAAAGATCTAGAGGCACACCGGCGTTTCTTAAGTAGTTATTCAACTATCAATTATTTCAAACTTGTGGTATCGCATTCGTGGGCTATAGATAGTTTTTAATCAATTAGATTAACGACCATACAAAATTGCGCGTCTCTATCTCATTTCTGAGTTAAACTGGAACTCTCTATTCATATGAGGTGGAGGAACGGACCTGTTACGGGTTCGGACGCAATTTTTTCATTTGTGATTACAATATAGCATATATTATGATCATGAATACCTATATAGAACGAAAATATCATAATCTCACTTTTCATCTATGTATCCAAATCATGTAGCTGTTTAAAAGGACCAATTAATTGAATAATAACACGACTCACCAGGGGATTTGATGTGTTTTAGTAAATGAAAAAAAACTCTCAATTCAGTTGTGTTCATACTTTTAACAAATATACAATGTAGTAATTTAGTGTGACTATTACACTATAGATTATTAGCTAAAGAACATTTAGCTATCGTTATATTACGGTAACGTTGTCACGAATTTAATAATTAATGTTTGGTTATTCAGTGTTAGCTTGATTGATAAATTACATTTCAAAATAATAATTTTAGGATAAAATTTGCATTTAACATAAGAATTATTTAGTTATTTTCACTCCATAAAAATGGATTTCACGTGGTCTTGGGTGAAACCAATATTATCTTAGACTAAAGGTAATCAGGTCCTGAAATACCAGAATGTGATTCCACTTATGCAGAAGATATCGCTTCCAGAAGAGTCCAAAAACACTATGGAATCTATGAATTCTAATCCGCAAAAAAGTCTGCTTCGTCATTTGCTTCACGCCTGCAAAAAGCATGTCATATTAGTTTCATGTGCGATACCGTTGTTAGGCTTGTCTCTCGCCGCTGTGCCGTTTTGTATCAACATGTTCCAGACTCATTTACAAGCTCAATTATTTTTCGATTGTGACTATTATGACAACACAGCTCATTTAAGCAAAGTTGCTTACTTGCCCGGTCTATAACGTGTATTCGAGCAACTGTATCCGCATTTGATTTTGATATTTGTAAGTAGAATGGTGTATTCGATTGCAGATTCGTTTGGTGCGTTGCACTGTTATAGAATGAGTATCAAGGTAGTGAGCACGCTCACAGAACTTATTTTACAAAAGACATTGAAACTGAATTCTTACTCCAAAAACCAAGGAAATCTAATTAATCTCATGTTCATGGACACATTCAAAGTTCAGCTTTCCTCCATGTTTTTCCATAATATGTTGGTTATTCCGATTGAAGTGATTATCTCGGTCATATATCTTGGAACATACGTGAATCCAATTAGCTTATCAGGAGTTGGCTTACTGTTTGTGTTCGTTCCCATGATCTACATCTTCAGTATTAAGCTTTAGCAGTCTCTCGATGAGCTAAATAATTTGAGGGATTCAAGGTGCCAGAAGATTCAAGAAATGCTTAATGGAATTAAGGTGATAAAACTGTTTAACACAGAGGCGTTCTTCGAAAAGAAAATAGATAACGCGCGAAAGAAGGAAATGTGGTTACTCTGGAAGGCACTCAAAATGGTAACGGGAACGGTCACTATTGGTTTTACAAGTTACTCCATTATGAGTGCGCTTTCGTTCGGAGTTCTCATTCTTTGCAATAAACTTGATCTTACAGAGTCCTTCACGATGATATTCCTGTTCACAAATTTATAAAATGCAATGGAGTTCTTCCCAGCCATCGTTTTGGCTCTTTAGGACACTTTTGTTTCACTCAAGCGTCTACAACAGTATTTCAGCCTGAGTTAAGTAAACACAAATTATCTTACCATTTCCGAATCTGCCGAAAATGCAATTGAAATAAGTGGCACGCCGTCATTCGCGTACCACAAAGAGGTATTCAACGAAGCAGAGCTGGAGTCGACCAAAAACGAATTAAAACAGACATCTGTTCTGCTGAACAAACAGATCCTCAAATATCTGAAAATCAAAAGCAATCGCACCACTCCGTTTTATGAAGAGATAAAGAAATGCGTCGAGCTACAAGTCGTTTAGTTTGATGCCAGCCTAGCTAACAAGGTTGCCAGCCATATGCGAGTACCTGAGATCCAGTCAACTTCTATCTATTCATTCGCTCCTTCCATGAAGAAATGCCTGCTAAATGCGTTTTACGATCTTTAGGTGATAAAGCAGCTGTTAAGCACGACTCAGCAGGTTCCATCTGTCCACGAACTCGATTTTTGCGTCAAGAAAGGATAACTTATTGGGCTTCAAGGACAAGTGGGATCTGGAAAGTCTTCAATATTCAACGCCATTTTGGGAGAGATGAACCTGGTCGGAACCGGTAATATCAGCATTTGCGGGAAAGTTGCGTTTTGCCCCCAGAACTCTCCCATATTTGCTTCAACCATCAGAGAAAATATCTGCTTCTATCAGCCATACGACGAAGCCAAGTACAACCGCATAGTCGACATTTGCTGCTTGAACCCCGACTTCGAGATTTTCAACGCGCGTGACTTGACCGAAGTTGGTGGAAAGGGTGTTACTCTGAGTGGCGGTCAACGAGCCAGAATATGCTTGGCCAGAGCTATTTACAACGACGCCGATATTTATTTGTTAGACGACCCGTTGTCTGCCGTGGACGCCCATGTTGGCAAACGGATCTGGAACGAAGTCGTGGTCGGATATCTGGTAAACCAGGGAAAGACAGTTCTCATCGCATCGCACCAGACGCACTACTTCAAAGATTGTGACAGGATATTCACCATTGAAAACGGAAGAATAGTTGCCGACGATGTTCAATTAGAATCCCAAAGAGAAACATCGTCATAACCAGAAAAGTCTGTTCCTATTGTGTTGTCATAAGCCATTGTAACGGAAGAAGACGGAAAGCTTGTTGAAGATGAACAAGCCATCGAGGGCAAAATCAAGATGGCGGTTTACATGAACTATTTCAAAATGGGTTCTAAGGGCTTGGTTATAGGTTTCGCGGTGTTCACGATTTTGTACTAAGTCTTGAACCAGATGTCCTCCGTTGTTTTGTCGAACTGGATGGCGGATAAATATGGATGGTCATCGAGCTAATCCCTAATCAGCCAAGATCTCCAGAATAACATAACGCTGAACGAGAACATATTCGGGAATAAAGAGTACGTGAAGCAAGCCACGCTCACGTGTGTGAAAAAGAACGATCCAGCTCAGGCAGAGATTATAGAGCAAATAGAAAAGAACTTCAGTCTCAAGTACTACTGGCTCTACATGGGCCTTGTTGCTGGAGTCATTATATTTTTCACATTATTGAATCTGTGTTTCTTCTGGTACAACACCACAACTGCGCAGAACCAGTACAGAAAGCAGTTTTCGTCCGTTATTCGCACTAAACTCGCATTCTTCGACACGACTCCGCAAGGTAGGATCATCCACAGACTCGTCAGAGACACTGAATCGGTGGACTATACTTTCGGCCGCTTTTTCTGTCTGGCTACAAATTTTATCTCGGTGATTGCCGGAATAATGATTACGATTTGCATCACCTCATGGCCGTGCATCTTTATCGTAGTTCCGAGCTTGATTTTCTACGGCATTATATTTGATAAGTTCAGACGAATAATCCCCCAAGTGAAAAGATTCGAGTCCATCGCGAGAAGCAGCACCATGACCATCGCCCAAGAGGTCGTGGACAACGTCGAGTTCATTCGCGCTTACAATGTGCAAGGAAGCTTCCAGCAAAAGTTCAGGTCAATGGCAGAAATGTACATCCAGTTTACGTGGTTGGGCGATTCATTAACCAAGTGGGTGCTGTTCAGGCTATCTCTACTCGGGGGCGCTTTCGCGGTTCTGGTCACTATTGCCTGTATGATAATAACTCCTTACTCCCCCGATATCGCTCAATACACAGGTTTGATCGTTGCTCAAAGCTTCTCATTACAATACTTAATTATAAATGCCATAGATTTGTTCTAAGTGGCAGAAAGCGAAGTGCCAGCAATCGAAAGAATCTAGCAGTTTGCGTCGTTGCCTCGTGAATCAGACGAGTTTAATAACAGACAACAAAAGTAAGTAAGCGATGAAAAAGTGGAGGGACTGAATATAGACAACATCGTCATGAGATACAGACCAGAGCTGCAGCCTGCGCTGAAAGGCGTTGACCTCAAAATAAAGCCCGGAGAACACGTAGCAGTGGTGGGCAGAACTGGAAGCGGAAAGAGCTCTTTAGTGGCCTCCTTGTTCAATTTGTACAACCCAGAAAATGGAGTGATTCAGCTGGACGACGTAGTCTTAAACAACTTGAATCTGTACGAGTAACGCAGACAGTTCGCTGTCATCCCATAAGAGCCGTATCTCTTCTCTGGAACGCTAAGACAACAGCTGTGTGAGTACACCCAGCATGAAGCAGAGAATCTGGACACCGCTACTCTTATGCGTGTCCCAGACCAGAAGTTGTGGGAGCTGCTGAACACCGTTCAGCTTGACGACTACATCAGGTCTTGCGGTGGTCTGGACTGCGAAGTCGTCGGAAACGGCGAGAATTTCTCATCCGGACAACGCCAGCTCATTTGTGTTGTCCGAGCGCTTGTCCGCGAATCGAAAGTCGTCATCTTAGATGAAGCCACTGCCTACGTCGATCTTGAAACCGACAAAATTATCCAGAAGATCGTCAAAGAATATCTAAAGGACAAAATAGTTCTGAGCATCGCCCACAGACTCGACACCGTTCTCGGAATGGACAAAGTGCTGGTGATGGACCAAGGGAAGGTTTCAGAGTTCGGAACCAAGGAAGAGCTTATGAAAATGGAAGGCGGGATCTTTAGGGAACTCGCCATCAAAGCGAATATTATAATTGAAACAGAGTGATGTAGCTGAAATTGAAAACATAAATTATTGACATATGAATCATTTCATGATGTTATTTGAATATGATATTATTATTTTCACTTCAATTGAATGTTAGAACTCAGTTCAAAATAAAATGAAGCGCAATAGAATTTATTGTAACACGCAACAAATAAAAATATAACGAACTGTCTTTAATTTTTTCGCATTATAGAGTACATTGTTATATTCTTCTTTGTTATACTCCATCTTGTTCTTACCAAAACATACTTAATGTCCAAAGTAATATACTATGGATATTTAAAGCGCGGCTATTTAAATTCTATCAAAGCTGTGTTAGGTATTATTGTTATAATAGTTGAGATTATTGTTTCTTAATGTACTAAAAATGAAAACTAGCAACAAATAATTATCTACCTCATTGTCAATTTTATTTTCATTATTTGCATTCTAGTTGATGTCATTGTATTTTTAAAATAGTTTCGATAAACTAACTACGGTCCATTGATGATAATTAACGGAAATCAAACACAAATTCACTGGTATACAAAATAAAAACAGATTTCTGCCGTTATTCTTGAAGATAAAGCATATCAAGACGATGCGAAAACAAATTTTCACAATATTTTAGTAAAAGAGTAAAAGTTTTAATTTAAAGTAAATGCAATATCAGACAAATCGTTCAATTATTTCCTTCCAGAGACAATATAGAAATTTGTGGTGCTTTCTGATGTACACAATAACGGAAGTTACTTAGAATAAATGGATTCAAATTACGATTTTAGTTTGCTTTGTGGCGATTAACAAGTGGCGACATTAGTGAAATGGAAATTTATAATTATGAATTTTACAAATTATTGTTATTATGCTATTTAGAGACTATATAGAAAAAATGGAGTTAATATCAGCGCTGGATAATTTACTACATAACCTCGAATTGAGACCCCCTTTCACTTACAGACACCTGAAGTGCTCAGATACAGACACCTTCGATATTTTTATAGTAAAGGTGTCTATAACTGAACTACAAAAGGGGTTGTAAGTGAATTGAACATTGTAAATCTCTTTTGTATTTATTAATATATTTTGAGCTTTTGAGCTTTGTATGATCATAAAAATAAATTATATGCTACTTAATTTTCTTTATAATGGAAATTTATGCAAATTAGATCAAGAAACTAGAAATTTGATAAAATTTTCAGAAAATTTTTGGAAAAGGTGTCTGTAACTGAAATGGAAAACCAAATCTGACACAGAAAATATACCAAACTGGGCTAGATTTGCTCTCACTTATAGACACCCTGGCCATTTTTGAAAACTGCTCGGGTGTCTGTATTCGAACAAGGGTGGGTGGTTCAATTCGAGGTTATGTAGTATTGTAATTTACAGAATTTACAAGAATATAAATTAATTATAATTATAACATTTTAACACATTTAAACAATAATCCGCTTCACCACAATCAATGCCAAATAAAGGCATTAACTATCACAAGGAGAATGATATAAGTGTTGCAAAGACACAAAAATTCGTCCAAGCACAATTTCAGGTAAACACACATTAACCGTAATTTTTACCTTTAAGTGAAAGGTATTTTATTCCAAAATGCAAACAAAATGAAAAATTGAATAATTATATTTAGCAACTACTAATTGGGAAATAAAGCAGATATTTGTTAATCACAGATATGTCGTAGTTAGTTAAAGTTAATATTTATTATATATTCAATAATCGTGGTGATGCTATAACTTATCAGCAATAAACTCTCTGATCCTGATTCTAAAAAATATGTGTCTTCGGTTCTAAATAATATAACACTGTAATAAAGTAACTTGAACTGTGAATGTAATCAATTTAGCAATTCAATAGTATTACAACTTCAACAAAAGAGAGTGGAAAAATTATTTATAACAGAAAATAAAAATTGTAGTAATGATCTTACTCATTAAGAATTTCTCCAGTAACTCAGAATTGAATGGTTCCAATCAAAAATAATGCTTATCATGAGACAAATACTCAAATACAAATAACTTTTGAATAAAGACACCATGAGTGATACTGTGTAATATTTAAATTAGTAATTCATATATCATACTACTGTGTGTCGCTCTAAGTTAGTATTCATATTTGTACTATGATATAATAACACAAATATAGTTTTAAGTGCATTGTGAAAAGAGGTGAATGAAATTAAAGCTTGGCCAATGTTTGTTCGTGAATGTATTTAAACATATTTAAACACGGTTATTCAAATTGTTGAATAACTTGGTTCGCAGTTAGTATTGTGTTATCTAAACAAATTTAAACAACTTTATAATCTTAAAAACACATTATAACTTTTTACAGACAGATTAGCTGATAAAGCAATATTTCAAACATTAAATTGTAATATCCACTTCATTAAACATGTTAACAGCCAACAACATAAATTGGATGCACGCGCATTCCACTGAGTCTCTTAAATCTTAAGACCTACAAGACCAATAATGTATCTGGATTGAAAATATCATCCATTATAAACTTGATTATATTCCCATGAACGTAAAGTACCTAACTATAAGAGATTGTAATCTTTTAAGCTTGAAGGAGCTTAAAAATATCACCAGCCTTGAGTACCTGGATATCAGCCTCAATCCAGTCTTCAGCCTGAACGAAATCGAATCCCACAAGAAATTAATAACATTAATTATTAATAACACAATGATCATGAACGTGAGCCAAGTTTCTGAACTAAATTGCTTGACTGAGTTCAATGCCGAGAACTGCTTCATCCTGAACGCCCTTCCCATTGTTGATCACCCAAATTTCGTTTTGAAGTGGCTGTCAAAACAACTAGTTCCAGATAAAGACCACGTTCAAACGTACATGATCCACTATTTAAAGAAGGAAGATGAAGATCTTTTTAATTTTGAGATGGCTAAGAAGCTTGAAAGTGATTACATGGTAAAGATGATTGAGAGGTACGGACCACTTGTGAAGGATGGAAAAATAGTTGTTGAAAACGACCAGGAAGTAACTCATTTTAGGTTCGTTGACTGCATCCGAGCTATTAGTGCCAGTTTCAACAAGTGCTTTAACCCTTTGCACGGCTAACATAGGTTTAAGAAACTCTTTCCATCTGCTAATCCAAGCCAAAGTTGTTGTATGAGTATATACCAACGCAGTAGGACTTATCCTCACTCTACCCAGCTATATATCATCAGTGGGCTTCAAATTCAAGAAAATGATGATCATTTCTCTTTTAGTACCAGCCATCACAATGAGTTCCTCTTCTGATCCATCTTCATTCACAAAATAATAGAATTACTATATATTGAATTCGTTCAGACTGAAATCAACTTTTGTTCAAAATTTATATAGAATTTAGAATTCGGTCATTTTGATTTCATTTGGAGATTCAGATTTTAATCTACTTTTATTGAGGTATAGAGGGGAAAATCCAAGGTCGCCAGGTATATATACGAAGTGAAATTAGAGCTGGTCTATATTTGATAGGGGGAAATACGCTGGCACATAAAAACATTTATATTTTATTTTAATATTATATTACCACTCTACTTCTCTTAAAAAGTATTAAAATTACTACATATTTTTATCATTTAAACTGACTAGATCTGAAGGCATGAACTCCCGCGAAATTTAAACGTATTATATGGTGTTAATTAAAGAAATATAGCATTCTAAATTTATTCTATATTTTCATTAACTTCAATTAAATTACAATATATTGGAGATCACTCAAATATTAAATTTCGGACTTAAAGGAGGGATTAGTATAAGTACTAAATACTAATACCAAAATTTAATGTTAATCAGCCAGCTTGTATAATAGTGCTCAAAATACTAAAATTAGTGAAAGCATAATTATCACAATTAAACCGTCTAGGCAGAACTCCTTATATAATGTGATTATATTGCTTTATGTACCCCTAACTATAAGTGGTAGTTGTACTAGCGGCCTCTGATACAATTCCCAAATTATTGAAATTATAGAATTGCAGATTTGTATATTTTAGTGAATCACGAAATGACTCTAATTTACAAAGAACAATATATCGCTACTATACGATTATATCATATAACTGTGAACCCCACTTGATTCTTCTGGGGCTCAATAAATTAATTTTTAGTTACAAAAATCAACTTTTGGAAAAAAACAAAAGTTTGGGAAAAATATCAGAGCGAACATGAATGAATGTAAGTGGCAATTAGGAGTACATAAGTTAACATATTTAAATAATCAAAAGTGTTCCGGGCTAGAAGGTTTAACTGCAATAATCAAAGTTAATTACATTTTAGTATTTTAACCAACTTAACGAGAGCTGCTGGAATCTCAAAATTATATATCATTAGTAACATGTACTCCTTTCACTCCAGCCCTTACAATTGAAATTAATTATTTCAGTGAAGCACAGTCAACAATAATATACTTTGAGTATTTGAATAATGTGAAAATATATAATTCCGTTGTAACTTTACATTTACGTTGTTGGCACCTTATCATACACTGAATGTTAATGAGAGTCGATTTTTTCAACTACAGCCGGTATAAAAGATACTAAATTTAGTGCATTTTAGTATTTTGGACTGGAGTAGAGTGGTAATATAAAAATATTATAGAATAAATTCCTCTTATCTTTCGGGAAGATTCCTTCTTTCAAAGTAAGTTTAACTATATTTTCACCTTCAGATATAAGGTGGCGACCTTGGATTTTCCCCTCTATATAACATCAAAACTCTTATTCTAATGACTCGAGTCTGCACGGCCACTCCCTCGTCTACAAGTTAGAGAATTAATAACGGGTCGATAGCAAGCGAAGTGCAAAATAATGTTATGAAAATCGACTTCAAACAAATCGCAAGCCAGTGCCAACAACATAGAACCGTGTTCCATTTATATGATCATTGACCTTTTTAAAATTTCGATCTTACGCCATAATATTTTAGAATATTAAATATTTTCTGTTCTTTTGTAACTCATACCAAGTCCAGCACTTGTATTTAACGTTGGATTTTTTGATTGGCTATCATTTTAGTCATCATGAAGATTGGTCCACTATGTTGATCGTGTTAATGGTGTGGTAATCTAATAGTAAATTAGATTATATGTAAATATCATTATATTATAAATGTGTAAATTTAAGAATTTGTTAACTTTGTGAATCTCTTAACAATTTGTAAAATAAATATTGTTGGAAGTCCTATGGAAACTCAATTATTTAAAATATATAGTTAAATCACTCCTAATACATGTTAGTTTCTGTATGTGATACGAATCAGCCGTTCAAAGAGTTAACATCTTGTTCAATATCACACCGACGAAACTGAAGGAACTCACTATTACTAACTCTAATTTAATTAGCATCGATGGTGTTCAGAAAATAACCACTCTGGAGTATCTTGACGTTTCCAACAATCTACTGATGTTCATCGAACCGATTAAAACGCTTACAAATCTATAACAAGTTTTCGTCGATGGGAACATGCTTCACGATATAAAAATCGTTAGAAATCTCCAGAATCTGAACTGGAAAATTATTCAGCCGTTTGCTCCACAGAAAGTAGCAGCTTAATAAGACTACGAACAAAGTGGGTTTTCGGAAGAAAAAATACTAGAATCCATTAAAATTATGAAAGTAAATGAGAAAGATAACGAATAGTTTATTCATGACGCAAAAATGGGGGTCGAATTCAAATAATTGGTTTAAGGAAAAAGTGTAAAAATACGTAACTGTTAGGATCTTAAAAGTATTCTTTTTACCGACTATTTCAACATGGCGACTGTAAGGTTGAGTGACTTGAACTCTATTTTAACATTAAAATAAAATATTACATTACTTCTAAATCTCTCAAAATTTGAAAATCAAAAAGTTACCAACATGATTTATATTGAAATATAACAAGGATTTTGCGGAATTTTTAAAAATTGAATCAAATAAGAAATTGGAATATTTTTGGTAACTTCCACACCATTTTGAGCACTTTTATTTTAATCCACTCCATAAGTAAAAATACGAGATTTGTGTTAATATAGTTCGTAGGTAAACGAATTTTGCAATTCAGACCTTAATAACAACGCACCCCTAAATATAAAAATAGTGGTGTCAGAGTTAAACCAGCGAAAACAAAAAGGTAAAATTAGCTCTATTAATGAGTTGGTTAAGCTTGGTCTAAACGTGTCCTGAATATCAGTATTTATTTAAAATTCGATGAGCAAGGCAACAAACTTCTAGTAGCTTACTTTTCAACTCAATGTTTAATATTCGAATTTGGTTACTGCTAGAAGTATCAAAGTTTTGTTGATGATATAAATTTTTCATGAAGCCCAAACCCTCTTAAATAACTCAGTTTCAGTTAAAAGAACGGATTTTGTCATTTAAGATAACTTGTTGTAAAGTTTACAAATCCAAGAAAACAAGGTAACAACTAAAAATATAAATAAAAATTAAAGTCCACTCCGAACCCAAGATTTACTATTTAGCTAAAGTAAACTAGTTGCCAATATTCGTCTCAAATTAAAATATTGCTTTGTATTAAAATTGTAGATAGAAGCCCCACTTTGAGACATACTCAATAAAGTTTGTGTATTGAACAATAATTATAATAAAATTGATAATATCCTCTCAGGCAGACCGCGTTGGTAGCTAATACTGAAGCTGCTGAAGACAGGCTGATGCATTAATTAATTAAAATGAAACAACCTAAAGGCAACTAAAATTTTAGAAATTCCCAAAATGATCCTTGCTGATTGAGACATGATGACGAAAATGTATTAAAAAGTTTTAGTCACACAAATAATTTTTTGTTACTTGGCCATTCAAATTGATAACTATAATAAAATACTGATATTCAGGACACGAAAAATTACTCTCGAATTTCAAAGTATTTATAAACTTTTATGAACTTTATTGATTGAGCGAACGGAGCATGGTTGGGGAGAATGGACTATATTATCAACTAGTCCCAACCTAAAAGTTATTGGAGTTGAAGCAAAAGTAAATCCGAGTTTGATCATTGTGAAGGCCAAGTAATCTCCAAGCTCCCGTAACTTATGTAACCAACGAAGGAGGAAGAATCCAACGATAATCAGTGAGCTTAGTATTATAAGGACTCCAACTAACATTATTTATGAAAACAAATTAAATTACTCACACACCAAAATTTTTGCAGTCGCCATATTTCAACATAGAAGAATTAAATATTTAAAACTGTAAGTAAATATCATTTGACAGAACTCCAATAAAAGTTACTAAACTAGTATTAAATAACTGTCAGCTTACAACTGCTAAAATCAAGGGAATATAATAAATGACACAGCTTGTTGATTTGAATCTTGGTATTAACATACTTACAGATGATTCAATTGAGATCATATCAACTATGAAAAATCTTATTGGTTTGAACTTGTGTCTAAACAGGTTGGAAAATATAAATAAGCTGGGAAAGTTAACAAATTTAAAATTACTTGACTTGAACCAGAATATGATTAAAGCTCTTGATGGAATATAACAGTTGAAGTAACTAGAATAATTTGATATTTCTTACAATAAACTTACTTAAATTACTGAACTCGAAAATCTTACTAATATTAATACGCTTAATATCAGCAACAACTAAATATTTTCTATATAATCAATCTCAAAATTGATAAATTTGATATATTTAAATATATCTCACAACACAATATTCTCAATAGAAATTTGTAAAGTTTTTAAGAAATTAAAAAAATAGAAATAGAAATAGACTTAAGAACAAATAATAACAAGATCCAAGATTTATGGATTTTAATGAATCGTTAAAACTTCAAGTAGTTCTGGTACAACGAATAGAACCAGATGGACAATTAAGATTACGAAAAAATGGAATTAACAACCAGACAACTTTCCAACTTTAAAATAGGATAAAAATACAAGATGAACAACGAAAAAATGCTTTTAAAGTACAAGGATCATGTTATGAATGATTATCTGCTTATTGAAAACGATGATGAAGTAATGAACTTATTGTTTGCTGATGTGAATAAGGTGAAGAAGATTAAAATCGAGAACTGCAAAAATTTAGTCTTTGACATGTCTCCATCTTAAGTTCAAGTTTTATCGGTTAGAAACTCAAAATTAACTCATATAACTCACCTAAATCAAATTGAGTAGTTAACGGATCTTGATCTAAGTAATAATTCAATTCGCGACATCTCTGAACTTGAAATGTTAATAAATCTAATTCGATTAAATTTGTCTTCGAATGATATTTATAGAATCGATAGTTTGAAAGATCTAATGAAGCTTCAATACTTAAATATTTCAAATAATAAGATATTAGTTTGCGAGCCTTTGAAAGATTTAAATGTAACAGAATTAGTTATAAATAATAATCTATTAATCTTTAAAAACCGACAGAGGTTTTTCGAAAAAATTAAATAGAATGTAGAGTAAAATCAATATGATATATGTACTAGTGAGAGGTTGTATATAGTTCATTTTTTAATTTCACTCCATATCCAGCAAATCCAGAGTTGAAATTAAGATCACTCAAATTATGAACAACTAGGATAGTTCAAGCATTTATATTATAATATATTACATATAACATCAATATTTATAAATATTACTGTAGTTAATATCACTTGCATCTATTTCTGCGAAATTCAATAATAATTATATTTAATATTTTTGATCTTGAAGAAGATAATTAGAAGTTAACTAAATATTATTTCAAGATAGTATACAACTATATTGATTCTTACTTAATAGTTTATGTACTTGAGTATTTGTCTAATTCAAAATATAATTTATGATTTACATAAACTAGTTTTCAGTCGGCTTACTGTAGGTAAATTAATAGTTACTAATATGTTATTACAAATTTAATCTATATTATTGAGTTTGTTGTAATTTATTGAAAGCGGATTTTCACAATCTTATATGAATATAAATACATATTTTATTATTAACTTGTCTTCAAATAGTTTTATACGTTGGAATATTATTATTTGACTAAATTAATATGATACAGGTGTGGTGTAATAGTATTCAGTTCCTATTATAAGTAATCTGTACTAATTCCGCATAGTAGAAGCAATATTATGATGTGAAATATTTTTAAGCTTCAAGACTAATATTTCTCATTTTCTGTTAAAGAAGTGGGTCCAAAAATTGAAAAAACTGAATTGGCGAGTTACTATATAATATAATAATATATAAATTTTTAGAACTATAGAAAACAAAAAAACCCAAATTAACCCGACCGGTTTTTAAAGATTAAATGACCTTGATTTCATAATGAATATGAAAAACTTTAAATTTTAGTTAAACTCTTTTACAAGCTATTTTGAGCCATAATTGATCGATTTTTAAAATTATTTTGGAGATAACTTCGGTTCCGTTAAAACAGCTCAAAAAATGATGAATTCACTTCATGATCAAAGAACTTAAACTTTAGGAATAATAAATAATTCTTAAATATTTACTCGTTATTAATCAAAAGTAATAGACAATAAATTGATTATTGAGAACGAACTAAAACTTACTTCCATTGAATTCTCTGATAAATTGAATATTAGGGAACTGATTATAAAAAATGCGATAATTTACTATTTGAACAGTTCCAAAATTAGTAACAAATTTAACTGTTAATAATAGTTTCATCTATCATTTAAGTGGAATAGAGCAGATGACACAGCTAACAAGTTTAAATGTAAATAGTAATAAACTATTAATAATTGAATAAATAAGCTAATTGACAAATTTAAAATATTTTTCAGCAGATAATAACTATATATATGATTACTAATGTGTGACTTAGCTGCCTAACTTTAATGCGGAGTTCATACATTTTTAAAACAGACCTACAAATATAGATTATCAAAATTACATAAATTAAAATGGTTTAAATATTTCTGTAAGTGAGCTGATTGTTGATTTGTCAGAATAGAAAGATATAACTGAATATTTGATATATGACAATACATTACTAGTAAAATTTAAAGACTCTGTTAAAAATAGCGAGTTAACAATTCATTGTGATGAGTAAATTAAAGATATTAAATTTGTTGATTAACTTCCAGTAACTTCGATAATTCTATTAAATTGCGTAAATATTCAGTTCAAAAGAACACCGTGTTAAATAACGCATCTCTCTATCGAAAATTGCAATTTGACAAATATGACAGGAATAGAGCAGATGAATCAGTTAAGAGTTTTAAATTTGACTAATAATTTAATAAGCAATTTGTCTGGAATATAATAGTTGTAGTAATTATCTTCCTTAAATTTAAATGGTAATAAACTGTTTAATTTTAATGAAATTTCATAATTAAAGCAATTAACAGATTTAAGCTTGAGCAACAATGATATTAACGATTTAAACGGAATAGAACAAATGATTCAGCTATAGAATTTAAATTTAAGTAATAATTATATCAACAGTGTATCTGGAATTGAAAAATTGGAACAGTTAAGGAGTTTAAATTTGAACAACAACAGAATATTCTTTATCCAACCGGTTCAAAATTTAATTAATCTATCCAATTTTTCAGCTGACTACAATTTTATCACCGATTTCAGTACTTTAACATCCCTCCCCAATTTTAGCGATTCGTTCATTTACCTCCAGAATACCCCTTCTGACGTAGATCTTGAGCACTATCTTCGTTCCACTTCTCCATCATCTGAGTTTACCGAACAACTCTTGCATTTTAATCATTCATTATTAAAAAATTCGGATTTAAACACATAATTAATATAATCAGCTTACAATTCGTACCTGTAAAAAATGACCACAAAGTACAGGTCAAAAATAATACACAGGTGGGAGGGAACGTGTCTTGAAATAAGAAACGACCCGGAACTGAGGGATGTATTCTTTATACACTCGTTTTAACTCACTTATTATTTGTTCGTAGAGGGCTGTTTTAACGTTTCGCTAAAATAACCACCGAACGTAACAGATTTAACAGTTAGAAGATGCGGACTAAGGGACATAAAAGGAATTGAAAAGATCTAAATAAAGAACCTAGATCTACAACACAACTACATCGCTGACATTTAATGCCTTAGAGAGATGAAAGACATGAGGCTGAACTTGGAGTATAACCAAATACACGATTTCACGGCGCTGGAAGAGCACACTTACAGGAATGGGAAGGACTGCAACGGGTTAATGTACCGATTGGGATAACAGAAGATAAAAATATACGAAAATGAGGAATTAAATACTTAAACAAATAGAGATTTAAGTAAAGATGTTTGACAGTAATCATGACAATACAGTGAGGACATATAATTCATACATATATTTCGCTACCCTCCAAAGATCGATACCCTAACATCGATTCTGCTCTCGGAGACTATGGTAATATGAAATTTTGCTATTTGAAGTGGAGGAATTGAGTTGAAGTGACATCCTACATGCAAATTATCACCATAGTCCTTACTATTTTAATATTCAATTTAATGTCAATTTCACCTCAAGCTGTTTGAGTGGTGTTTTGGAGTGTTAATATCAAATTAGTAATATATGTTATATAACTTATTTTATTAGCATATTACTTATTTTATTATATTGAGAATTTAGTTAAAAATGAGAATTATGATTTTGTTCTTTAACAATTATTGTCAAGGTATTAATCAAATATCTTGAATTATGGCACCAGTGAAGAATTAATAATTACTCAAAACGATTGAATTCATCAGTTGGTAAAAGTTCTCAACGTCATTATTTTCAATTATATTTTCTCAAACTTTTGATTTTTTGAAAGTTGTATTATTTTTAATTTCTACAATATTAACTACTTCAAATTAATAATAAACAACTAACACACCTCGTTACAGCTTAATGTAATTGAGAAGTTTAATATTATTTTTAGTTTTAGTTATAAGTCTTTGTGAACACGAATTTGTATAGCTTTATATATTTAATGATATATAAAGCTGATTGAGACATATTTATTTTTTACATTGATAACAGTTTCAAAATAAAATTATTTTGTTAATCGAAATAAGTATATCCAAAATTATTTGTGCTAAGCGCAATGTTGTTATAGAAAGCTGTTGTGTTCAAGCCAGTTTTTGCAATCGCTGTCTTAAGATTAAATGCAATATTCTCAATAATCTAAATTGCAGAGTTTAAGATACTTCGAAAGACACTCTGATACCGCCTAACTTCTAGCTGCATAAACAAAATTTGGCCGTCTTAAATTATTCGAGTTTTTATCTTCATTTTATATATGTGCCAAGCTAGTAACAATGAGTAAGCTTATTGTTAGGTTGTCTATTTTATAATACATTAATTTCATATCAGTAGTATTAAATAGTCTCTTAGAGAATTCTAGCTTTTAGTAGTCTACTATTATTTTTTTCTCGTTTAGAGGATTTCATGTGTTTTTTCAATATATACGAATAATTTAGATAATCTGTAATACTATGTGTTTGGAGTGTATTTATTAAAAATATTTTAATTTCAGAAGTATTATAAATATTAATATTATGATATCAAAAATATTTTATTTCATGTATTTCAACCAATATTTAAATATGAGACAAATATTAAAGTTAGAACTAGAAGTAGCCACAGTCTACGGATTCTTTCAGAATAAAATAATAGACAACTTAAGATACTACTACCATAATATCATCTAGCTGTAGTACTTTAAACTGTAAGGATTATAAACATAAGTTTAAATTCCACTATTTCTACAAAATTTCATCAACACCAGTTTTCAAACGCCGTGTGAGATTATTGCTGTATGGAAGATTTATAAGTCATATCGCATTAATACAGACTTTTAACAATATTCTATGTATCATTTCTATCATCATAACTGATTTAGCTATCATCATTTTGGGAATGAAAATTGTTTTTGGTCCTAACAAAATATTATGTTGTTGACATATAATGATATATAAATTTCTTTTGAATTTACTTCACTTCTTCGATAAATAAATTCATAATTTAGTATATTTCGGTGATTATTATAATTTGATCTACAAGGCTAAGTAAAGTATATAAGTGTATGTTAGTATTAGTTATATATAGAACTATATATTTTAGCAACTTGAGATATAAAGCCAATTACAATAATTTTCTTGAATTTACTTCTAAAGTATTGAAATAATATCTAATACTAATTTCATTAATAATGATTAAATACTAAATGTATATCATACTATAATAATCATAGACTTCTAAATGTATTGATGATGATCAAACCAAATATTAAATTTATGTACTAAATATTTAAAAATTGAAAATATTTAAATATATTTAAAAATACTGAGTGGGCATAAATGACGGGTTGAGCCCGTTTTGAAAGTGGAAACAATGGCGTGCGAGAGCCTATGTTTCGCTTTCGAAAGTCTCAATGAAGTCTGTTTGTGCCGTCTCGAGGAAGTGATATATATATATATATTTATTAATAAATTATGTACAAATGTAGTATAACTGTAAGACTTCCACTGGATGATTAGTTTCTTAAATTATATACGTACTTATCTCAGGTATCCCGTCAATGCGCCTAGTCCGGACTATGTACAACATCCTCAAGAGTTCTATTATGTATAAATAATAGTCAGTTATTATAAGTTTAGAAATAGATTCCAAAACTGCATTTTCATCGGTTAAAATAAAAATAAATAAAACTTGGAACACTTTCACTCGAGAGTTCCGACCGGAACCACTGGCAGTGGCATCGTCCCGTACTGCTGGGTTGGCTGGTTCTGGTAAACGTTTAACAGAGGTTGTCTCTTGTGATTCTTCTTGTAGCAGTAAATTGAAACGCAAACGATAACGATGATTAAGACAACAGCGCCCACTGAGCACCCAGCGATGATTCCAATCTGAGTGTTCGTTAAGGAGGCCTCATACTCGACGAATTGAGCATAGGACTCTAAGTTGGACTAATCTATGCGGCTCACGTTCACCTGAATCACAGAGTTGGTCTTTATCTGATCGAGAACTGATTAACAGTTGGCATTCGGAAATAGCAAGTCAGCGCACGTGAAATACAGCTTGGCCTCATTGTCCCTGTCAATCAGCGCTAATTTGCTGAAAATCAAGTTCTAACCAGATAATGAATGATTCAACGTCACATTCAACTGGCTGCCCTGGAAATCACAAATAGAATCGAACTCAACATCAAACTTGGACTTCTTGAACTCCACTGACATATCATAGTAACAAATCGACAAAGATGGGATTAACTACATCATTTGGAAGTGGTACAACGCAATTACCCGTGAAAAACATTAATTATGTGAATTAGTCATATTACAATCTATGTATCTGGATGTATCATTTGTAATTTGAAAACACAAGTAATTAAAAATTCAATATATTACTTCTTAACATATTTTTTCAGTACTCGGTTCTATTTTTTATGGATTCGATAATGCAATAAATAAATTAAGAAGCATAAGCACTTAGATTGAAACAAAGATGAAAACCATTTAAATTAACTGGAAAATTATCAAAAATACTAATATAATATTATTGATATAATATTGTTAAAATATATATTATTTTTACTTGGTCATAGTAAAATAACTAGTATATATTTATTTATTGCGTTTGGATGTATTATTGGATTGTTGCTGTTGAGTGATAATGCAATTGTACATTATGTTATGATGTTATCAACTTTTGCATTAAACGTTATATATCCAGCTTAATGGCAATCTATTTCATAGTTTCAATATATATATCAAATAGAAGTACTATATCTACTTCTTAATATAATTTGGAATAAACTCTGCTATTAAAAAATTAAAACTCATTTTCAGAAATTATACAAATAATGATTTATAAGTGAATTGTGGCAGTTTCACAAGTACTGCTGGCTCTGTAACTCAGTATTGAATGATGATATTTAAATATATTATGAAAATTATTATAAAAAACAATCAGGCCGTAAGAGCTACTGGAATACTTGAGATACGGCTCGGTTAAATCGGTTGTGGACCGTAGAATCATCATCTAGGCAAAACACTTCCATCAAAGAATATGGTCTAAATTTAAAGCGCATATTTTATTTTAACTGATTGTTGAGTTTATATACTTAGGTATAAGAAGTGGTATTATTTTCAACTTTTGACCATATATTCTTTTTATTCAATAAATTCTATTGCCCACAACACTCCAGACAACTGGACGATTATTCGTTGAGTTTCAAACCTGAGACTTAAAAAATACACGTGGAATATGTGTATAATATTATTTAAATTATTAATAGATACTTATTCACTCAAAGAATTAATTGATTATTTATATTTAGTGTTCGACAACAGATATTGTACACTTAAATTATGTCAATTTGCAGCTAAAAATCACGGTATCAATTTTGAATCACTTCTATAAATAAAAACGCAAGAATTGACAACTTAAATTTTTGATTGGATTTTTTATTTTTAAGAAGTGAAATGTTCTTAAACTTAATATTTTATTTATGTATATAATATGCAATTAAAATATTAACATTCCAAACTCATGATTTTGATTGCCTCTAATTTTACTGAGCTACACTATTCAAACAAGTCAATCCTTTCATCCGCGGCTACTTAATCTTCTATATAATGGTAATTTATGCAAATTTATGCAAATTAGATCAAGAAACTAGAAATTTGATAAAATTTTAAGAATTTTTTTGGAAAAGGTGTCTGTAACTGAAATGGAAAACCAAATCTAACACAAGAAATATACCAAACTGAGCCTGATTTGCTCTCACTTATAGACACCCTGACCATTTTTGGAAACTGCTCAGGTGTCTGTATTCGAACAAGGGTGGGTGTCTCAATTCGAGGTTATGTTAGTATATATATCTTTTTAGTAGTGTAATTCAACAATAATGTCAAAATTAATCATTATTTTATTTTCTGCTTTTCGCTATCAATTGCCCTGGGTGTAATAATTGTGGAAAATAATCGAGAACTCCACTCCATTGACGGAAGTCGAGTTATAAGTATTGCATACTTTATAATGAACAATATATTACAGACGTACTGATTAAGATATCTAATGCTAAAAATACTTGGTTAACTATTTAAATTCTATTTTAGAGTAATAAATATAGGCGTATTCTTAATCATTAAAAGTTACGATTAAAACTGAGTAGTTATTGAGTCTCTGGTAAAATATTTAGCTAACCAGAAAACATGTCTTAAGGGAAATTAATATTTTGTCCAGAGAATGCAAACTGAAATTCTTGAAAAACAAGAAATCTCAAATTCTGAAGGTTGAAGCGGACGCTTTGGAACTCAATCTCAATTATTGGTACACATCCAGAGATATACTGGAAAACACAATAACTTTTGTATCTATTAATTATTTGAGAACTTTTTTGTAATAGTTGCTACAAAACTTCCGCCCGGTAACAAACCAAGAATAAAATGAAATAAAATTGTTATAATTATAATAAATAACTATGTAGATATTATGAAATCTTAAAATTAACTATTTTTACCTTTTAAACGTCAACCAAAAAAGATAATACACATAAAGCATCGGCCCTTGATATGTAGGTTCATCCTATAACCTTTTTATATTATTATTAATGACTCTATTACTTCACTCATAGTTGATTTGTTATGATTTGTGAACTTCTTTCAATTCTTTATTGTAGGAGTCCCTGTATTGGAGGTAGCAAAACAAGATCATCACCAAAGAACTACAAAAATTCCAGTTGAACAACAAATAGCTCAAGTTAGATCTCAACAAGGAACAACAGCTCGAAAAAGATAAATTCAACTCACACACGCTGAAGGACCTGTTAAACAGCCTACTTACCTGAGAGATGAACTAAGATTGAGCAGCCCCAACTGGATAATCATATAAGAGAATGAAAAACTCCTGACTGTGAAGCGAATTACTTCAATAAATGCATTTACAACTAAGAAGCTGATCTTGGATTCAATGTCTAGCGGTTGGGAGTTGAAAGTGCCGCGTGGAGGTGTTTGTGGCTGATGCTGAGACTGGGCTTGAAAGTACCTGAACGTACTCGTGCAGGCAGAAGCTGTACGATAGAGGATGCGTAGGCTTCTTCTAAATGGACAAGGAGTTCAACGGTGACGTTCTCATTCACATATATGGTCATAATGAAGTCCGTGTGATTGCTGAGAAGTCTCTGATTCTAGAAATTCTTAAAGATGCATAATTAAAGGTTACGGAGTGGTAACTGAAAGTATTTTTGATTCGTAAATTAGTTATTATGGCATAATAGTATTTTCACTCCTTGACGAATCATTTTAATATTGTAATTATGTAGTATTTTAGACGAAGTATAAGCTAATACAGTTAAATGCAAATTAGAAAAGTAGTATAACTTAAAATATTTGAATAATATTGATATAACTTCTAACCATTTAAATATTATGATGAATAAATAGTAGCGAAGTCGTCACAAAATAATGAAAAATATAGTTTTGATAAAAGTGACGGAAATTATATGTAATAGGGTGAACCTACGTATCAAAGGCCTAAAGCATCCATAACGATTAATTCTTTATAATATATAATATAGTTTAAGTAGAAGCTCGAGACTCCTAACAGTCCTGAGATCAATTTTAAGGCATTTTAACTGAAAATGTCAAACCGGAAAGAGTTTGACTTTTTAAATCCATGTTCCAAACATTAAAATATTCTTAAAATATTCTATTATATTTACTTACACTTCAGAAATGGACAAGTACCTAAGTTAAGCTTTAAACAACAAGTACATAACAAAATGATGCGAATATTGAGATATTTCATAAACTTTCTATATTATTCAACGATTTATATAAATTCCAATAATTAAATATTAATAAAATATTATATTTCACTCCACGAAATAAATGTGTCTGGGAAATGCCTATAAAATTACCAATTGATTCCATATACACCTGAATAGTGGGCGGTCCACCAGAAAATACTCGTGACCAATAGTTTAGAGTCTTGATTCACTTTATATTAAGTCCAGTAATTTTAAATGCAACTTTTAGATTTTAGAATTTCCACAAATTGTTAAGATAGTTTTCCTTGGCTCCTCTCAAGGCTAGGGTATTTCCATATGGATCTAGATCGCTCGTTCCCAACATCTTAGACTAACAGAAGGCATTGACATTGAGCGAATATTTCGAGCGAATGAGATTAGATACATAAAAATATTACTTTTATTTCTAATCTTGAATCAATTGAGGGGCTTTTGTAGCAGGTGCCGTAACCGTGTTCAAAATATTATTTATTTCCCAAAATTAATATTTATCGTCTTGTTGTCAACGATTTGAAGCTGATTTTGAAAACAAATAATCGAAACTGCGGTAAATGATTAAATCACAGAATACCTCAGGTCCAACAATCATAACGTCCACTTCCTAGTAAATTCGAATTCATCTGTCATTTACAAGTTCAACAAATAAGTAAGTTTTTGTAAAATTTATTTTAATATCAAAAACGCCAAGCACACCAATACTGGGGGTAGTTACTTCTGTAAACACAGCAAAGTATTTAGTTCAGTAGAATCACCATACATTCTCGATTAGTAAAGTTATAACAATTTTTTCTTATAATTTAAAAACAAATGAGTGCAAAGCCAACCCAGTTCTACCAACATGTTACTATATTTGAATAATTCGAAAGCCATAACTGCGTCGTTGTGCTATTATTATTTCAAGAGTATAAAATTTTTTCGCTAAGTCAGATTTAGTTTGGATTTGTTTGATAGGATATCTTAAATAGTATAAGTAGGTTATCTTATTGGCTAATAGAATAATAATAAATCAAAATAAAATTGAAATCTGAGTCTTCCTTAATTGAGTCAAAATCAAATTTCTAACATTGTGTCCAAGATGAACTTTGAAGTTGAGAAATCTTTCTTAAATTAAAAAATAGTTAGGGTACTTGAGAGGTATTAAAACGGTTATGTTTTCGCCTCACAGCTAGTGTGCCAAGCTAGTAACAATGTGAAAGCTAAAATATGATGGTTTCAACAGCAACACATTTATTTATGAATGGTGCTGGGCGCTAGACATATACACTTAAATCAACAATATAATAGGAAAATAATCCAAACTATTTCAATTCAAATTTATGAACATTAGATTTTAGATGTCATTTTGTTAGAATCATGAATTTTCTAAATAATAATATTAACTCTAAAAAGCTATTTGAGTTATCCACTATGTCCCTAATAATAATCCGTCAATTGATTTGAATTATAACTTAACGTACCGTTTATATAAATACAATTAAAACTTCAGTTTTGACCAGTTTCATCAGTATACAACTACCAGTAGGAGATCAATACCTGTTCGCGTGTGCTTTATAAGTCTTTTGATTTAGTATAGTTGAGTTACCGCTTTCAAGTTACTAAATTGTATTTGTTGACAGTTCGATCTAAAATTAAGGTAAATTTGTACTATTTGAATTTTGATATAGTGAATTTTATAAAATTTATTTATATCAGATTTATAATAGGACAAAAGAAAAAGTATACTTTTTTTACTTCACACTTCAAATCGCACCAAGTTGTTATGTCAACAAGTGATGTAATATTTGGTAAATAAATATCTATAAAATACTAAATATAAGTACATTTAATCATTATCTGAAATCTTTTAGGTTTATTATAATAATTTAAGTTTAGTTCTACAAATTTGTAGCTAATCTAAGATGAATGAAAATCTTTTGATAGATATTTATTACTTTTACAAATAAATAAAAATGATGGATGATAAATATTAACATTATTTCAAAAATTATAAACGAGATTCACAATAGACAAGCGAGAGGTGTTTTGCTAATATCATTCGAATATATTTATTATAATATGTCAAAATAATGATTCAAATAGATATCAAAAATTGAGATAATTTTAGATAATAAAAGAGTGAGTGAAAACTATTGTATTAATCATGAGCCTGTAAAGGTCCATGACGCAGTTTCCCTCATTAAAAACTGTTTTGGAGATATGATATTTTCACTTCAAAATGACTTAATTCTTAAAGAGATATGTTATATATGTTAGTACTACATAACCTTGCTTGTAAGGGAGAAGCTTACTTGCTTATAAGGGTGTAGGTCAACTCACTTATAAGGGAGTTCCGTCATGCAAAACTCCCTTATAAGCAAAAATGTATCCAAAATGTATCTTGGGAAAATGTCGGATTTGAATGATTTATGGGCAAAAACGGGGTTAAAACGTTTGGTATTTGTCACTTTCTTATAAGGGAGTTTTGCATGACGGAACTCCCTTACAAGCAAGGTTATGTAGTATATATTAGTATATGTTTTCATTTTTAAAGAACATAAAAACACAGGGAATGATCAATATGGTTAATTGTACTCCATTTTGTTATTTGAATTATTTATTGTAATATGATGTTATGAATAAACATGAAATTATTTATTAATGAATATTAATTTATTACATTATTGAAATGATTCAGGTAATGTTTGATAATACATGTTATAGTTTACATTTACATGAAGTAAAAATTTTGGTGTTAAATTAATATTTAACATAAGAATTATTTAGTTATTTTTCACTCCATAAAAATGGACTTCACGTGGTCTTGGGTGAAACCAATATTATCTTAGACTAAAGGTAATCAGGTCCTGAAATACCAGAATGTAATTCCACTTATGCAGAAGATATCGCTTCCAGAAGAGTCCAAAAACACTATGGAATCTATGAATTCTAATCCGCAAAAAAGTCTGCTTCGTCATTTGCTTCATGCAGGCAAAAAGCATATCATAGCTATTTTCTGTGCGATACCGTTGTTAGGCTTGTCTCTCGCCGCTGTGCCGTTTTGTATCAACATGTTCCAGACTCATTTACAAGCTCAATTATTTTTCGATTGCGACTATTATGACAACACAGCTCATTTAAGCAAAGTTGCTTACTTGCCCGGTCTATAACGTGTATTCGAGCAACTGTATCCGTATTTGATTTTGATATTTGTAAGTAGAATGGTGTATTCGATTGCAGATTCGTTTGGTGCGTTGCACGGTTATAGAATGAGTATCAAGGTAGTGAGCACGCTCACAGAACTTATTTTCCAAAAGACATTGAAACTGAATTCTTACTCCAAAAACCAAGGAAATCTAATTAATCTCATGTTCATGGACACATTCAAAGTTCAGCTTTCCTCCATGTTTTTCCATAATATGTTGGTTATTCCGATTGAAGTGATTATCTCGGTCATATATCTTGGAACATACGTGAATCCAATTAGCTTATCAGGAGTTGGCTTACTGTTTGTGTTCGTTCCCATGATCTACATCTTCAGTATTAAGCTTTAGCAGTCTCTCGATGAGCTAAATAATTTGAGGGATTCAAGGTGCCAGAAGATTCAAGAAATGCTTAATGGAATTAAGGTGATAAAACTGTTTAACACAGAGGCGTTCTTCGAAAAGAAAATAGATAACGCGCGAAAGAAGGAAATGTGGTTACTCTGGAAGGCACTCAAAATGGTAACGGGAACGGTCACTATTGGTTTTACAAGTTACTCCATTATGAGTGCGCTTTCGTTCGGAGTTCTCATTCTTTGCAATAAACTTGATCTTACAGAGTCCTTCACGATGATATTCCTGTTCACAAATTTATAAAATGCAATGGAGTTCTTCCCAGCCATCGTTTTGGCTCTTTAGGACACTTTTGTTTCACTCAAGCGTCTACAACAGTATTTCAGCCTCAGTTAAGTTAACACAAATTATCTTACCATTTCCGAATCTGCCGAAAATGCAATTGAAATAAATGGTACGCCGTCATTCGCGTACCACAAAGAGGTATTCAACGAAGCAGAGCTGGAGTCAACCAAAAACGAATTAAAACAGACATCTGTTCTACTGAACAAACAGATCCTCAAATATCTGAAAATCAAAAGCAATCGCACCACTCCGTTTTATGAAGAGATAAAGAAATGCGTCGAGCTACAAGTCGTTTAGTTTGATGCCAGCCTAGCTAACAAGGTTGCCAGCCATATGCGAGTACCTGAGATCCAGTCAACTTCTATCTATTCATTCGCTCCTTCCACGAAGAAATGCCTGCTAAATGCGTTTTACGATCTTTAGGTGATAAAGCAGCTGTTAAGCACTACGACTCAGCAGGTTCCATCTGTCCACGAACTCGATTTTTGCGTCAAGAAAGGATAACTTATTGGGCTTCAAGGACAAGTTGGATCTGGAAAGTCTTCAATATTCAACGCCATTTTGGGAGAGATGAACCTGGTCGGAACCGGTAATATCAGCATTTGCGGGAAAGTTGCGTTTTGCCCCCAGAACTCTCCCATATTTGCTTCAACCATCAGAGAAAATATCTGCTTCTATCAGCCATACGACGAAGCCAAGTACAACCGCATAGTCGACATTTGCTGCTTGAACCCTGACTTCGAGATTTTCAACGCACGTGACTTGACCGAAGTTGGTGGAAAGGGTGTTACTCTGAGTGGCGGTCAACGAGCCAGAATATGCTTGGCCAGAGCTATTTACAACGACGCCGATATTTATTTGTTAGACGACCCGTTGTCTGCCGTGGACGCCCATGTTGGCAAACGGATCTGGAACGAAGTCGTGGTCGGATATCTGGTAAACCAGGGAAAGACAGTTCTCATCGCATCGCACCAGACGCACTACTTCAAAGATTGTGACAGGATATTCGCCATTGAAAACGGAAGAATAGTTGCCGACGATGTTCAATTAGAATCCCAAAGAGAAACATCGTCATAACCAGAAAAGTCTGTTCCTATTGTGTTGTCATAAGCCATTGTAACGGAAGAAGACGGAAAACTTGTTGAAGATGAACAAGCCATCGAGGGCAAAATCAAGATGGCGGTTTACATGAACTATTTCAAAATGGGTTCTAAGGGCTTGGTTATAGGTTTCGCGGTGTTCACGATTTTGTACTAAGTCTTGAACCAGATGTCCTCCGTTGTTTTGTCGAACTGGATGGCGGATAAATATGGATGGTCATCGAGCTAATCCCTAATCAGCCAAGATCTCCAGAATAACATAACGCTGAACGAGAACATATTCGGGGATAAAGAGTACGTGAAGCAAGCCACGCTCACGTGTGTGAAAAAGAACGATCCAGCTCAGGCAGAGATTATAGAGCAAATAGAAAAGAATTTCAGTCTCAAGTACTACTGGCTCTACATTGGCCTCGTTGCTGGAGTCATTATATTTTTCACGCTATTGAATCTGTGTTTCTTCTGGTACAACACCACAACTGCGCAGAACCAGTACAGAAAGCAGTTTTCGTCCGTTATTCGCACTAAACTCGCATTCTTCGACACGACTCCGCAAGGTAGGATCATCCACAGACTCGTCAGAGACACTGAATCGGTGGACTATACTTTCGGCCGCTTTTTCTGTCTGGCTACAAATTTTATCTCGGTGATTGCCGGAATAATGATTACGATTTGCATCACCTCATGGCCGTGCATCTTTATCGTAGTTCCGAGCTTGATTTTCTACGGCATTATATTTGATAAGTTCAGACGAATAATCCCCCAAGTGAAAAGATTCGAGTCCATCGCGAGAAGCAGCACCATGACCATCGCCCAAGAGGTCGTGGACAACGTCGAGTTCATTCGCGCTTACAATGTGCAAGGAAGCTTCCAGCAAAAGTTCAGGTCAATGGCAGAAATGTACATCCAGTTTACGTGGTTGGGCAATTCATTAACCAAGTGGGTGTTGTTCAGGCTATCTCTTCTCGGAGGCGCATTCGCGGTTCTGGTCACTATTGCCTGTATGATAATAACTCCTTACTCACCAGATATCGCTCAGTACACAGGTTTGATCGTTGCTCAAAGCTTCTCACTATAATACTTAATTATCAGTGCAATAGATTTGTTCTAAGTTGCAGAAAGCGAAGTGCCAGCAATCGAAAGAATCTAGCAGTTTGCGTCGTTACCTCGTGAATCAGACGAGTTTAATAACAGACAACAAAAGTAAGTAAGCGATGAAAAAGTGGAGGGACTGAATATAGACAACATCGTCATGAGATACAGACCAGAGCTGCAGCCTGCGCTGAAAGGCGTTGACCTCAAAATAAAGCCCAGAGAACACGTAGCAGTGGTGGGTAGAACTGGAAGCGGAAAGAGCTCTTTAGTGGCCTCCTTGTTCAATTTGTACAACCCAGAAAATGGAGTGATTCAGCTGGACGACGTAGTCTTAAACAACTTGAATCTGTACGAGTAACGCAGACAGTTCGCTGTCATCCCATAAGAGCCGTATCTCTTCTCTGGAACGCTAAGACAACAGCTGTGTGAGTACACCCAGCATGAAGCAGAGAATCTGGACACCGCTACTCTTACGCGTGTCCCAGACCAGAAGTTGTGGGAGCTGCTGAACACCGTTCAGCTTGACGACTACATCAGGTCTTGCGGCGGTCTGGACTGCGAAGTCGTCGGAAACGGCGAGAATTTCTCATCCGGACAACGCCAGCTCATTTGTGTTGTCCGAGCGCTTGTCCGCGAATCGAAAGTCGTCATCTTAGATGAAGCCACTGCCTACGTCGATCTTGAAACCGACAAAATTATCCAGAAGATCGTCAAAGAATATCTAAAGGACAAAATAGTTCTGAGCATCGCCCACAGACTCGACACCGTTCTCGGAATGGACAAAGTGCTGGTGATGGACCAAGGGAAGGTTTCAGAGTTCGGAACCAAGGAAGAGCTTATGAAAATGGAAGGCGGGATCTTTAGGGAACTCGCCATCAAAGCGAATATTATAATTGAAACAGAGTGATATAGCTGAAATTGAAAACATAAATTATTGACATATGAATCATTTCATGATGTTATTTGAATATGATATTATTATTTTCACTTCAATTGAATGTTAGAACTCAGTTCAAAATAAAATGAAGCGCAATAGAATTTATTGTAACAAGCAACAAATAAAATATAACGAACTGTCTTTAATTTTTTCGCATTATAGAGTACATTGTTATATTCTTCTTTGTTATACTCCATCTTGTTCTTACCAAAACATACTTAATGTCCAAAGTAATATACTATGGATATTTAAAGCGCGGCTATTTAAATTCTATCAAAGCTGTGTTAGGTATTATTGTTATAATAGTTGAGATTATTGTTTCTTAATGTACTAAAAATGAAAACTAGCAACAAATAATTATCTACCTCATTGTCAATTTTATTTTCATTATTTGCATTCTAATTGATGTTATTGCATTTTTAAAATAGTTTAGGTAAACTAACTACGGTCCATTGATGATAATTAACGGAAATCAAACACAAATTCACTGGTATACAAAATAAAAACAGATTTCTGCCGTTATTCTTGAAGATAAAACATATCAAGACGATGCGAAAACAAATTTTCACAATATTTTAGTAAAGGCGTAAAAGTTTTAATTTAAAGTAAATGCAATATCAGACTTATCGTTCAATTATTTCCTTCCAGAGACAATATAGAAATTTGTGGTGCTTTCTGATGTACACAATAACGGAGTTACTTAGAATAAATGGATTCAAATTACGATTTTAGTTTGCTTTGTGGCGATTATTCATATGGTGGAAAAGCCCATGAGTTTGCAAAGGCATTTCGCGGCATGCATATGAAGCCCGTTATAATGGCAGTAGGAAATCACGATGCACTAGGGGATGTCAACTAATTGGTTCGTCGCGAAACAAACTTTTATCAAAAAATAGGATAGAATGGATTCTTCTTCCTATATGTTTTGAACCAGGATATCCTTCACCATTGTCATTTGAATAAGGCCAGGGTTGACAACGCAATAAAATTCTTAAGTGACAATATGCAGTTAAGTGAAAACGACGAAAACGTGTTCATCGTTTCTCACTAAGCGATTTATTCGACGGGTGAATTCGGTTCAATAGAATATTTTACGAAGAAGATGGAAGACTTTATCGATTCACATCCAACTTCAAAAATAAGAGCTGTTTTTTCTGGGCATGATCACGTGTTCTCCTCTTTTAAGAAAAATAATGTTTTCTATTTTGTCAACGGGTCTGGAGGTGGCCCACTTGATAGTGTTTTTGAATGGGGCGACAGAGCCTGGAATAGTGAAGAAATGAGTGGCCCACTGCCTGTATTGAACGCAAATGATATTGGATACGATTACCATCTCAAAAGTTACCAAAAATACACCAGAACCGAAGTTAGTTTTGAGGCGCAGAGAATAATCTACACAATTAGAGATTTAAGCAACAATCAGATGTTAAACTCATTTGAATAAATATTAGAATGAAATGCATTAATATCACCATTTAAACGGAATAATATGAAGTTGTAGTGACAAATTTAATACTTGTATACACTTCTTCATTTCAATCTTTTGTAATCTTTTAACTTTCTCTGATTTAAATCATTATTATTGGTTTTACTCGCATTATTTACATTTTATCTTCGAAGCCCACTCCAAATATGAGGAGGCAGTTGAAAGTTCTATTTCTGGGCGATTCTGGTGTTGGAAAATCCACTTTGTTGTCCCGTTATGTGAACAACAAATCCTCATCTTGTGCTCCAACATTTGGTGTGAATTTTCTGTAGAAGGACGTTTCATTTTAGAAGTAGAAGTTCCGTTTGCACTTTTTCGACGTTTCCGGCGCTCAAATGCAAATTCCGGCTTTTAACGACATCTCAGTTTTCGTCTTCGTTTACGACCTCTCCTCGAATCAAACTTTATTGGATTTGAACGACTGGTTCAAATAATTCGGAACTGGACCTTAAAATTAGTGCGTTTTAGTCGGAAACAAATTTGATTTGAACCAAAACGAAGTGAGTGGAGCGGAACAGACGTTTGGCTTATGTAAGCACTTTAAGGTGTGCGCGAAAACGGGGCTTGGAGTGGATGAACTGTTCAAACACATTATTTAACTCGGAATGAATACGTTTGGAGCGGAAGAATAACAATAATAATATGTGGAGAATGATTGGGAGACGGTGGGGGAAGAAAGTGCATTTATTATGAAGGAGAAAAAAGGGTGCTGCGAGAAGTGAAAAAATTTAGCTTCAAATTAACGTCAACGTTATTTATATTAGTATTTTAATTGCATGACGGTAATTTAGTGTTTTTGGCAAGTAACATTTTGTGCCAGAGCGAAATTAATTCATCAATGATTATATTTTAAGTATATAAGTATATTTTACAAATATAAGGACATGAAATTAAAGCCAACCAATAAGCGTTAGAAAACTGAGAAAGACGTTATAACGCGTTAGAAATAGAAAAGACGTTAGAAAAATCTCTCACGTACATGACGTTAGAAATTTAATCATTATTTACACTATATTTTAATAATCAATATA
Source organism: Hexamita inflata (assembly GCA_963988835.1). NCBI lineage: Eukaryota > Fornicata > Diplomonadida > Hexamitidae > Hexamita > Hexamita inflata. The sequence continues at coordinate 103,929 of CAXDID010000977.1, forward strand.
AATCAACTTTACAGTTATATTATACCGTATTATAGTAATAACACTAATTTAAATGGATAAATTCATTCAATTAAAGCTTTAGACGCTTGTAAAAACGGTTAAATTAATTATTATATTATATTTGTTTTACAACTATATATTATCTTTCTACGTTATATTTAAGCGCTATGGGCAAAATATTGTATAATTATATTATTGTATATTAAATGTTTGAATTACTCCTTAACATCATTTTTAGGCATATAGAATATTTTTTAAATATTTCAAATATTTAAAGTGAAGTGGGGAAATGGATTTTAACGTATGTTTTAACGCGAAAAACGTTAGAAATCCTTAACGTATGTAATCCTAACGTACGTTAGAAATGAAACGTTGGGTGGCTCTACATGAAATGGATATATAAATTACCACTTCAGATGAGCAATTAAACAGAAATGTTATCACTAAATGAACATATTTATAATTTATTGACAAAATAGTCATTTATAATAATATAACAATGAATATCAAAGAAAATGAGATACACTTTCAGCTTAAATTAAATTTTTAGTCATTATTTTGATATAAACATTCATACAGTTCATGTCTGAAAATCAATTTATCTTTTAGGGCTTTTGTGCTCCTTTGTCTTAAAGAGAATAATCTGAAGAATGAACTAATGTGGTTTGATTCAGATTACTAGAAAGACTAGGAAATAATACAAATATAATTGTAAAACTGAATTTGTTGTGTAACGTATATAATATGAAACGTATATAATTAAAATTGATAAATATATTAAATTAATTATTCAACACATTAACATTTTAAATCATGCTTCAATATTTTTATGTGTTTAAGAATAACATGACTCACTCAACAGCAACAATCCAACAATACATCTAAACGCAATATATAAATATATACTAGTTATTTTACCATATCCAAGTAAAAATAATATATATTTTAATAATTCTTGTGGTTAGTGATTCTCCAGTTAAGATGATTCAGTATCTTTATATTATTTATCCGTTATTATATTATTATTAGTATCTTTAGTAATCAGTATCTTAGTTATTCTATTTTTATTAAATTACTATATATAGTATTACAATCTAGTTTTATATTTTCACTTCTATATTATGTAAAGTTTCACTGTCTCCTTATAACACTTGGATTAAGTAATAACTCATTGTCAATAGTGGTTGAATGGATAGTTTTTAACAGCAGTAAATTAAATGCCAAAAGTAATAGAAGCATTATAAGCTACTTAAAAGTTACTAAAATAGTTAAATGGAATTGAAAAGCAATAATGTGAGGATTTACTTAAAAAAAGAGAAGTTGAAGTTAAAAAGTTGGAAATGGACTTAAAGAAATAATTAAAATGATACTTGTTATCTTGTTTTATAATTGTTTTACTATTTTTTGAGAATATGCGTTGATACATACAATAATTAAATCACTGGTCATCACAAACATTATACTGTTAAAATTATGATGCAATAGCACTTGAAAAATAGATGTAATGTTTTGCAACATTGATTTGAAATTACTTACTTATATAATGAATAACTATCTATTTCTTTTGAAGTTAATTCTGAGATTGTAATATTTCTTGTAATTCTCTTCAATTATTTTGTTTTATTGGAAAAAATGTTGAATATTCTGTGATAAACTGAGTAAACTTGTAGTTGGAACTTGTTATTCACCGAACAAATGGGCAGCTTCACTGCTGTGCGAACATTCATCATCTACAAAGTTGTCTTCAAAAAATTGACTTATTTAATATTGAACTTTTGTCTATTTATTTAACTGTAAATCACTGATAAATCGCAAATTTAATTATTTTTAACATTAAGAATAGTCAAGTCATCCAATTTATCTAAAGGAGACAAATCGACAATTTTATTATTTTGCAATTATAAAACGTTTAAATTCACCATATTTTAAAGCGAAGAAATATCAGCTATTGTGTTATTTCCAATGTGGGTATTTTCTTCTACAATATTGGATAAGATTAATTCTTATAAATTAATTAATAGTCTAAGAGCTGAAATATCAGAAATACAGTTGTTATCTAACTATAAGATTTATAGATTTACTAAAAATCTAAGTGGAGTTAAATCATTTATCAAGTTATTACTTACATATAGCTACTCCAATCTTAACAAATATCTTAATGGTGAAATATCAGGAATTTAGTTTTTACTTAATTACAATTCAACTATACAGTGTCCCTAGCAGTTAGTGTCAAGAAATGGAATGTGAAAGGAAGGGGTGTGAAATTGTATATTTTTCTTATTTATCAATTTTTAATGGTACAACTTTTAAAAGACAATAAAACTCTAGTCTTTTATTTCACTTCTTATACACATGGATGAGGAGGTCAAGCTCTAGCTCAAACTTGAGAATCATTCAAGGCTAGGTAACACTGTATGCTCTCTGAAGGGCTCTCCCAGAGTATTCCAGCACGCTTTCGAAACTTTTGACACCAGTATCTGAACCAACACCAGATTAATGGCTTCCCGTAAGTTCTACTGCCCCCATTGAACTCCAGACCCAAAGTTGAACCTTTCATATGGTCAATACAACAGATAGTGTTGCTAACCTTATTGAAAGACTCAAAGATGCTCCTCATGACCAATAGCTCATCATCATCCCACAACTCCCAAATAGAATCCAACCTATTTTTCGAATCTCAAACGCTTCTCCCATGAGCTGCTGCTGGTGTTACAGAATGTTTTCTTGGAGCACTTAATGTCCATGGTTAAGACCATTTGACCTAAATTTCCAGCTTGCTTTAACGAAGTCACATGAAGGCATCGCCAACCATCAGAATGACACCACTGGTCCGTCTCCAAAAGTTGTTGATTCAACCAGCCCTATCCGTTTTCTCTCCGGAATTCCTTTCAGAATTTACCAAAATTTTGAAGAACCAAAATTTTCGGAACAAATGTGTTCAGATGTAGATCAAACTATTGAACCTATTGATCATTCCTAACCTAACAGATGTGTTAAACTATAAGAAGTTATCTTAAGGACTGTATTGATTATGGAACGTAGGATGCTTGCTGTAATAAAAGCAAATGACAAGTTGACGAAATGGTGATTTCTTATATAATGACTAACTTATAACATCAATAAACTAAAAATTTCACTGTTGTCATTAACTGCTACGGATACTGTAAGCCTGAGATTATGAAGGGGTTTAATATCAGAAATGCTGTTTTGGAACATAAATAATGTAAAGTTAATTAAGTTAATTATTCTAAAATAGAAATGTCAGAAATATTAAGTGATCCAATATCTAGTATATTTAAGTTAGATTAAATTATTGGAGTTATATCGAATATTAAATTACTGTATAAATTAAATTCTTTTAAATTAGTGAGTTTAGATACCCAACTAATATTTTATACAGTATTATCTTCAATTCTTAGAACTTAGAGCTTTTTCATATTTTTAACTCCCTAAATATCAGATATATTATTATTTTGAAGCTATAATTCTTCAATATTTATTAATTACTCTAAATTATCAATATTATCAATTTGATTAGAATTTGCAAATAAGATCCTAAGATTTTTAAGATTCTGAATCGACTTCAGGCTGTATACTTAGTTGTTATTTATATAGAGTTCGGTCAAATCAATCAAATTTGATATTGCATCTATATTATCAATACAATTTTTAGATAAATTAAGAATATTTAACTTCCACAAAGCTGAAATAGAATTAATATTCGCAATTTTGTTATCGTCGCAATACAAAGCTTCTAATTATGACAAGTTACTAAGTGTTTAGACATCCTCTATTTGATTTTCGCTTAATACTAAATAATTTAGCTTAAATAAGTCTGCTAGTGGTTGAATATTTTAAATTTAATTCCGTTTAATATTAATTTCATAAAGATTTACAAGTTTTTGAATTCAAAGTTAAAGTACTTTTAGATTGACAAGAAGCGATAAAGTTGAAATATCTGATAATTGGTTGTCTCCCACATAAAGTTCTGTTAGATTAGTCATTACCTCATTAGTCAAACAATTTATTTTGTTACTTCTCAAATTTAAGATTTTGATATTTGGTGTTAGATACAAATCTTCCGTTGATTAAATATTGCAATTTTCCAGCTTAAGATCATAAATATGTAGAGGAAGAGTTTATATACAAATATTAGGACAATTTTTTAAAACGAGTTTATTTTGAATATCGGTTAAAACTCTCAAGTTTTCTTCGTTCTCTATTATTATTTCATTATTTTCTATATTATTTGCATACTTATGTATTATTATTTAATGATTTGATGATTCATTATTTAGATTGGAAGTGGATTTTAATTATTTCATTTATTATTTTAATTCAATTCTATCCATTACTAAAGACATTTAAAATATTTAGAAGAAAGATTTAGTTTAATGATGTAAAATAAGTCATTATATATTTATTTCGATTTATACAAAAATTTCACTCCAATACACATGTATATAAAAGAAGACATCACTCCGTAAATTACGTTTGGCCTTTTTCTCTGATGATCACATTTCCTTTCTAAACGCTGATCAATAAGAAAACAACAGCATTCCTTCTTACAAAATATCTCGCGTGGCGTTATCACACGTCAAACCTCCTCACAGAATCTCCGTTAGTTTTTCGGGCTAATGGAGTTTGTTTTGGAGATCTTTTTGTTGATAACAGCCTTTAAATTTCTAAAAATAGAAATGTGATTAATATTTTTGAAATGTCAGAGAGCTTTTCAAGTGTGTCAATGGTCGAGTTAATGATTAATAATGTACGTATAAATATAAGGATACATAAATGATGACATAGTACTTCTATTTGATATATATTGAAATGCAATCATAAATCTAATGATTTTTGCTTAACTGTAACCTATACTTATCATCAGTATTAACTAATATTATATAAATCTATATTATAACAAAAGTGTACATTTCTATGTTTTTGTCTTTATGTTATCAAATTCATATCAATATTCATAGAAAATAGAACCGAGTACTGAAAAAATATGTTAAGAAGTAATATATTGAATTTTTAATTACTTGTGTTTTCAAATTACAAATGATACATCCAGATACATAGATTGTAATATGACTAATTCACATAATTAATGTTGTTCACGGGTAATTGCGTTGTACCACTTCCAAATGATGTAGTTAATCCCATCTTTGTCGATTTGTTACTATGATATGTCAGTGGAGTTCAAGAAGTCCAAGTTTGATGTTGAGTTCGATTCTATTTGTGATTTCCAGGGCAGCCAGTTGAATGTGACGTTGAATCATTCATTATCTGGTTAGAACTTGATTTTCAGCAAATTAGCGCTGATTGACAGGGACAATGAGGCCAAGCTGTATTTCACGTGCGCTGACTTGCTATTTCCGAATGCCAACTGTTAATCAGTTCTCGATCAGATAAAGACCAACTCTGTGATTCAGGTGAACGTGAGCCGCATAGATTAGTCCAACTTAGAGTCCTATGCTCAATTCGTCGAGTATGAGGCCTCCTTAACGAACACTCAGATTGGAATCATCGCTGGGTGCTCAGTGGGCGCTGTCGTTTTAATCATTGTTATCGTTTGCGTTTCAATTTACTGCTACAAGAAGAATCACAAGAGACAACCTCTGTTAAACGTTTACCAGAACCAGCCAACCCAGCAGTACGGGACGATGCCACTGCCAGTGGTTCCGGTCGGAACTCTCGAGTGAAAGACGTGGGATGACATAATAATATTTTTAGGAAGGAATTTGTAGACTATTTTTTATTTGATAACTGCACGGGTGTATGTACTTGAGTGATTAAAATATATTTAATTTTTCAATTATTTCAATATTGTTCTAAATAACTTCATTTTTAGCAACACGATTTTCTCTTATTTGCGTGTATTTCTTTGTCTGTTTTGGAGGTGAGGGTATAAAATTATACAGAGTTATACTTAAGTATAAACGTGATAAATTTAACTGTTTACGAAAATACAGGCTACAAAAGTATTTCACTAAATGTGGTTTTCTTTGCACTTAATTATTTTAGTAGTAGCTAGAAATGCGATGTTTGGATAACTGTAAATATAGGTTCTGACTAATCATCAGATAATTAAAACAAATTATTTTCCCTAAGTTCTGTGAAACTGCAGCTACTGATATTATTCACAATGTTCTATTTCATAACGAAGTGATAGTTTTCATGAGTTTTATACTAACATATATGATATATAACCTACATATGCAGTTATATTTATTGCGCTTGATTTTAGTTAGTATTTTTGCTCATTTTTGTGTTCATATATAAAAATAGATTTTATGAGTATAAATGTAATTACGTATAATTCTACAATATTTCACTCCACAATGAAAACAAATTACTCAAAGCATCTAAGCTCCTGATAAATAAGTAAATTAACAACTGCAATCTATTATTAAAATATTGAATAAATGCATTACCGTATAAATTAATTTATATGATTGTTATTATATAAAATATAGCATTTACCTTAAAATACATTTGATGCGGACTAGTAACTACACTTTATCTTTATTCTGTAATATAAATGGATATAAGTAATCGTAAACTAAATGTAACAAAAATCTCTATAAACATAGTTTCGTAATGTTAAGTATTATATTATTTATCACAAATAAGATTTACCACTCACCCTCAATGGAGCCCAAGGGCAAGCTGAGAATATTAGTAATACCAATTTTTTGATTATTTAATATAATTTAAATAAAGATGTGTGAAGTATCTAAACTCATTTATTATTTGACATCTGCTCTGCAAAAATAAAGTGCCTTTTCCAGGAGGCAGGTACATTTTCTTGTCATCCCACGTAGTGAAAGTGTTCCAAGTTTTATTTATTTTTATTTTAACCGATGAAAATGCAGTTTTAGAAATCTATTTCTAAACTTAATGTAACTAACAGATTTTATATATTTATAATATTGGTAAATCACAATATTGGGGAAAAATATTAAGTATTTTTGTGCAATCCAAATCGTTCTATTGATCTCACAGATGTCACGCAATTGGTGTTGATTCGTAAAATATTGAGTGGGTAGAGTTCATGGTAGCCTGTGCTGTGACAGTAAATGATAGTTTATTCCAAACATAGACTTTTAATGAACTTTGTTTTCTAACGGGATTTTCCATGAATTTCCCAAATAGAATCAGTTTTCTTTTTCTTTGCTTTGATAAATAGGTCGCCTCTGACACAATAAAAAGTACCGCCAAACATTGTCGACAAAAGTTTACCGTGTTGTAGATACCTTGTATAATGCTCAAGATTTATAGGTTTGCTTGAGATAAATCGTTCTTGAAGATTGATATATCCATGATAATTCATCACTAACTCGTGTACAAACATCATATAGAGCCAATAATCCAAAATTTTTCATTAAGTTAAAAATTCGTTCAAATCTTCAATAAATATAAAAACGGGAGGTCGCTAAAAAACTTCAAGAATAAAGAAGTTGATAAGAAACGCTTATCCAGTCAATTCAATAATTTAGCTTACAAATTTATTTCTGAGAAAACAGCATGTCGAAAATCACATGCATCTATCTTAATCTTCAATATTTCTGGTCTGAATAGCTAACTACATGAGATACTTCGGCAGTCAATCAAAATAACAATAATGATTAATCGATTAATTCTTTAAAATAGTTATGTTAAAATATCACTTTGCAAATGCAGCAATAAAACCACCATGAGCTCTTACTTATGAAAATGTTCCATATTTACTTCCAGAATCCTTGAATTTTCTACCAACGTCATAAGCACCTGGGCCTGGCGTATCACTTTTCATTTCAACCACAGTTCTAGATTTCATTGAAAATTGACCTGCTCCAGATTTAGGTCTTTCAACTTAGTAGGCTCCTGGACCAGGATTCATATTTGTAATTTTCTGCATTTATCTAGATCCCATGCTTATCATTGGTGAAGCATTTTTGATATCTTTTATTACATATTGTGACGGTCCTGGAATTGCATCCTTCACTCTTAAAGGTGACCGAGAACTAAGACTAAATTAAGGACCTTTTTGGTTATTATTTACATTATAAGATCCTGGTCCAGGCATAAGAGCTGTAGCTTTTATTTCTGTACGCCCCGCCATGCTGAAGGCTGGACCTTCTCCTTATTTTCTTGGAGAATAACTTCCAGGTCCTGGTACTAGTTGTTCCTTTGGAGGAGGTTGCCTTGATTTCAGACTAATCATTGGCGAAGAACTTCCCATTAAATGAGTATTGTATGCTCCTGGACCTGGATTGGTATTTGGCTTTTCAATTTGATTTCTTCCAGACATAGAAGCTCCTTTACCAACGGGTTTCTTATCCTTTTAATAATCAGCTGGTCCTGGAGTTTTTTGGACAAGTGCAGAAGAAGGGCGTGATTTCATTGTAAACTAAGGCGACGATGGTCTCACAGGTGAGTCCTTCACTTAATATGCACCGGGACCTGGATTTGTGTTTTGAATTGCTGACTATGGACGAGATTTCATTGAGGATGATTAACCATGAGAAGGATATTTGATGTCATAGTTACCTGGTCCCGGATTTGTATTTATTATGTCAGTAGCTGTGCGACCTGCGAATGAAAAACTTGGAGACTAAGGACCATTTGGTTTAACATCATATGTTCCTGGACCTACAGAAATATCTTTCATTTTTTCAATGTGTCTTCCAGAAAGCGAAAATGCCGGAGCAACTTTGGATGCAAAATTATATTTTGGAGAATATTATCCTGGTGCAACATCCATGTTTTATGATCTCATAGGTGAACGAGAAGCTAGAGAAAATGCGGGACCGGTTGATAACTTGGATTTAATATTATATGCTGCAGGGCCTGGACCAGGAGAGGACTGCATATATCTAGCTGTATTTAGCATACCAGTTGTTAGAGTTCTGAGGTTCTCCATAATTGCGGTGAGAAGTGGTATTTTATAGTAAAATTATTAAACATATAATATTATTTAATTTACAAAATATAAGATTCCGCCGATTGATTTCACTTGTATAATACAAAAGTGATAAATTAACAAATATATTTCGGCCCTGTAAGTTTTGAATAACACAGCTGTATTCTAGTACTTAGTATAGTAGCTACATAACCTTTTTATTATCTAATCAAATTATTTGTATAATAACGTTATTAAGTAGGAAATAATTAAAAATATGCAATATCTATATAAATAAAGAGTTATATATAACTACCACTTCTCAGATTTCAATGAGAATTGTTGTAAAGTGGACTGAAGACGAAAAAAATTAACTTAATAAATTAATTGAAATAAATACAAAAGATAATAGGACTGATTGGGTCAAAATAGCTAAATAAATGAATCGAACTGCTAATTAATGTAAAACATATTATAATATTGCTATCAAGCAGGGCGAGTTCAAAAATTGTAATGCTAATTGGTTGCCTCATTAAATTGGACAGTTATTATCATGTGTTGAAATTTATGGTAAAAAATGGAAGCAAATTTAAAAAATTCAATTTCCTTAATTCAGTGATAAACAAGTAAGGTCAAAGTATAATATGTTACAGAAAATGTTTGAAGAAAACAAAAAGATGATGGAGCTTATAAGAGAAGGTAAAGCAACTAAATCAAATTAAGAGCAAATTGAGAAAATGTTCACTTATTATTCTGACTTAAAAGAAATGTATTTGAGTCGTGATCAAAAAGATATTCTCGATTAAAAAGCGCTTATAAAAGTAAATGACAAACTTAACTTAGAGGCATTAGTTTAGAGTTTAAAAGAAATATTAGATAAGATGAATTAATAATGAAAACATTTTGATATTGACGATAATAACTGAATATGAGATGTGATCACTTACCTTTATCGTGTGTTGTATAATTTTACAAGTATTCATTTAATTTGAATTGCTTAAATTTTATTTTTGAGCTCTATGAGTTGTATCGTCATTTCTTGCTGAATTATGCTTAGATAGTACCCTTTTTGGAACAGTTCAGTTTTTGTGCGTTGTATTTTATTTATTTGTTTCAGTTTTTGGACCATTAGATTATTTATTTGAGCTTGTGTGAGATGTATGTATTTAAATATTGGTTATTTAGGTTGAATAATTCCCCTTGACTTGCACCTTTCTTCAATTTCTTTAATTACGTTTATGTTCCTCTGTGTTTGCTCGGTAACCATGAATTGCTTGTACATATTGTTTTCGAGGCTGTTTACGTTCGTTTTGGCCGTTCTAATTCTCTTGAAATCGAAGAAAAAGTGCTATTTCTGTTCAAACGAGATTATGGACAAAAGCTCAACTATTAATTGATAATATTACACTACATCGGAACTTAAAACATACATTGGAACAACAACCGGCGTGGAGCGGAAAACGGACACCGTTTTAAGGTCCTTCAGCATGAAACTGAACAGCTACAACTTGTCCTTGAACGGAATATTCGCGAATTCGCCTATTTTGGAGCGGAAGAGTGAATAAATCAACCCCAAAACAGCCTTTTAATGAAGTGGGATGGAATGGTCGCAAGAAGGAATAAGGGCGTTAAAATTGTTGTTCATGTACGTCACAATGGCCGCAGACTACGGCTAGAACTAAGGAGTGAATAATTACAGCTGAAACAGAGAGGCAATGCGCGCGAGCTCTGGCTCTGGAGGCTCGTGAAGTAAGCTGTAGTTTGAATTGAGCTGCTACTTCGGATCCTTGAAATCGGGATAAAACTAGTAGAAATATGAAGCGGTTATTATAGACTCCACTATTTAACGAGGCTGAGTAATCTCGATATTCGTCAAATATGACAGACGACACATCATCGTTGAAAACTTTCGCTGCATTGGAGCGGATAAACACGAAAATATAACAGATTACATATATTATGACATATGTTAAAATGAAATTTGTTCATTTTCTGAATCCAAGCTCTTGAGCAGGTATCATGGTCTTACCAACAATACGAACGGGAGAAGTAACGTTAACTGCTATAACGCGTTGCTTGGTAATATTTTCGTTCCTGTAATAGAAATAGGCACCGCCAAGAGCCAATAATACGATCACCAAAGCACCAATGCTGCCACCAACAATTGCACCAGTTGATCCACCACTTTTATTTCCAGATGTTAATCCGTCAACGCCAATCGACGTAAATACTTCCATATCCAAAGAACCTGAAACTTGTACATCTACGGTTTAAATTACCACTTGCGCTGTTCCCTAGAGAGAGTTCATCCATGAGGGACACAATTAGTTTAATGGGACCAGATCAGAACATTAACTGGTAAAAGTAACAGAATAATCTGTGTTAACTACAGCATATTTAGTGAACACCATTCCACCATTACCAATAATATATGGATTGAACACTGCCATTAATTATGTATTGGGAGAGTGACATGAATCCATAAATTTCACTACAAGCATATCAGACTTTTTTTAAACATGTACGTTATTGTAGCACGATTGAAAAGCAAATAGTAAACCTAACATTGGAGGTGGTATTGATATGAATTTCGCTTTAATTATAGTTACATAACAATAATTTAAAATAGTGTTTTCGGTTATGTTATTATTTAAATTAATTAGTTGTATCTTAAATATTTGATCTTCATCATCAGAAATAGTTATAATCAAATGAATAAAATATAAAAAATAAATAATAACATAACTGTAATTCGATTTATGAATATATTTTGTATTTTGTCAATACTAATTCAAACATGGAAACATATAAGGTGTAGGTCAACTCACTTATAACTTATAAGTGACTCCCTTTATAAGTTATAAGGGAGTTCCGTCATGCAAAACTCCCTTATAAGCAAGTGACAAATAACATAGTTTTTAACCACGTTTTTTGACCATAAATCATTCAAATTCGACATTTTCCCACGATACATTTTGGATACATTTTTGCTTATAAGGGAGTTGAAATCGGTAACTCCCTTATAAGCAAGTAAGCTACTCCCTTACAAGCAAGGTTATGTAGTAGTTTCTTATTAATATATGTTGCTTTAATTTGTTTCACTCATATGTACGAGTTTTTCATTTGTTTTTAAACTTTATTGGGCTTTCCACTATTTCTTTTGAAAACGAAGAATACAACTGCAACAATAATAACGAGTGCGACTATGACTCCAATGGCGATTCCAACACTTGCTCCAGTACTGAGTTTAGTAGATCCTGGAGCTGGAACGCTGTAGTCGCAATAGAGCATCCCGTTCAAGGTAAACGTTGTTGGAACGCTTTCATCAATTTATATATCTGGTTCAATAGTTCTTGTAAAGGTACCAGAATCATACAAGCATTTGCTGCTGCATGTTTAACTGCACTACTTGAAATAGGTGCATGTTTCGGGCGTGGTGCAGCCATCAGCAGGCCAGATGTTGCACATATTTATCTTGTCAATAGAGAGTATCTCAGTTAATACACCTATTTACTCCTGATATTCCTCTGGGATGAGATCGCTGAAGTCCTTTAAGTAGTATTCTAAGGGCATGTTCAAACAGTTCATATTGATTGGGCAGTTATCTTTCACGTTTATGGTCATTCCGGCCATGATAACTGTCATCTTTGTTGAACATGTTGTTGCAGCTTTAAGCAAAACGAAACTTAGCATGTGATGAGAAGCGGAATAATATGCTGAGAATGTATTAAAAATCTGTTAAAAACAGTAGATTATAGTATCTAAAATTATCTCTAAGACTATGTTATGTATCTGTATTCCTTTCTATTCTCTATAATAAATATGATACACGCTAGATGTAATAATATGTTACAGTATTTGTAAGTTAATTTAGATACATAAATTTTAATAACCAATATATTACATCATTATTTAAATTAATATAATATTGTATTAATAAAATATCATTTTATATCTTTAATTGCGGTATTGTGTTTAAAATGTTAAAGCTACATAATATTTTCATTCAATTCATTGAGTTTTATATTAAATTATTTCATTCCTATATAAATACTATAATTAGTAAAATGTAAGAATATATCATTCAAACTGATTAATACACTCATCAGTTTCTATGTGAACATAGCACCTTTCCACACCTGGAGTGTCTTCAAATGTGTTTTAAATTTTTTAGCAGATGTCATGTCCTTTTGCTAGGGTTATACTATTTTAGACATTAATTCTGATTTCAAAAACATTTTATTACCCTGAGGAATACCCAATAAACCCTTCAACATCTGTTATATATATTGAACATGGTAGCTGGTTGATGAGGCGAACCATCATTTCATCCATAACTTTGTCATCAGCTTTATGACCTGCTAGTTACTTCATTTGTTCCATAGCCGAACTTCCCCAACTAAACATGATATACATACACAATATAAATGAGGCTATTGGATCGCAGTAACTCCATTTCCCCTTCAAATAATATGAAAGAGTTGCACCTAGAAAACCAAGTGTGTTTGTTAAAATATCATTTCTATGATCGTCTCTATAAGCTTTATAAGAATTGCAGTTATGAGGATTTCTATTAGCGGCTATTTAGCATCCAATAAGAAGGAAAATCTTGAGTAAAATGGTGAAGAGAACAATCGACATTGGAAGAGCATTGAATATAACAGATTAATGATATTTACCTTAAATTATTTCTACAATTTGAATAAGACATTCACCGCCCAAAGCAATTGAACAGGTTCCCATAATACAAGAAAATCCTAAAACACCCAGAGACTCATAACGTCTTGCGTAAATATATTATACATTAGTTTAATTTTCGTGTAATATATGTTAATATTAACCATTTTTAATTCCTTTGGCAGCAAGACGAGAAGCTATAAAGAGTACTATTCCTGATAATATTTCAAGTACAAGATCCATTGCTGTTGCTAGAATTGACATGGATTTAGAAATAATTACAGCAATAACAATAATAAAGAGAAGAACAAAAGAAGACAAAAAACTAAGGTTGATCATAATAGAACCACATTTTTTATTGTTTAATTCTACTTTAGGCTTTGGATTGAAGAATTCTTCCCATTCTTTGGCAAACATCTATTTCAAATCTCTGTGTATATGACATTCACGGGAAGGTTTTTAAATAGGTTGATGAATTGTGTGAAGATGGAGTGGCTTTGGTTTCTTACTATTTACATCAATATTATGAGTAATTGAAATATCTTTATTAAATTTTGCAACTGGAATACATGGAAGCTACTCAAGAGCCGTCATAGTCTGAATAAATAGCTTCATCCTAATATCAGCTTAATTTTCTGAATTTACAAAGTCTATATGAGCTAATCTTTTAGGAAGCACCTCAAATAAAGTTTAGAAGGCAGGATCAATAAAATGTGGGCATTTATTATATTCTTGATGTTATTCACAATCACAAATATTTTCTGGCTTATATATATTTTGAAGGTCAAGACCCGAATAGAGATGTTCAAACCTTTTAGGAATTCTAGGGAAACTTTCATCAAGTTCTACAAAAATATCAGAGTTACTATATTCTTAAGTAACAATCAAATCTTCATTCACTTCATTAAGAATAATTATACTTCCTGACATAATGAAGTGGATATACTTAACCCGAATATTTACACAATCTTTCTTATTATTACAAACAGTTTTTTTTACTCCATTTGTTTATAACATTTTTAAAATAGTTAACCTACAAAAGATTTTTGCAAATTTAAGCGTGTTCGTTATAATATATTATAGTATTATATATAACAGATTTTCAATAGTAAAGTATGACTATTTAAATGAATAATGAATTAATGTATTATGAACTGAAATTTTTTAGCTGAAATGTAATTAAATTAGTCAATTTGGAATAATAAGAATAATTTTTTCTCATTTTATAATCAGATATCAGGTACGTAACTGTAATTTTACTAAAAATTATGTAGCAACACTTTCGTCCTTTAATGAAAAGTGTGACCTTCATGGGGAGAGAACGGCTACTTCCGTATCGTTCGTGGTACTAATGAATGTGACTTCGAAAGCGAGTGCTACTTGCAGACAGTCTTATGATTCGTTTTGAATATTATTATTTTAATTTCATTTATTATTTAAAATCAAATTACAATAATACTGCTATGTTTTCTGGACACGAAACGTTCACCTCTTTTGTTCTGTTTTTGCATCCGCTTCCAGGCAGAAGAGACGAGTGCCAATGCCGTGCGAACCATTTGGTAAGAGAGAACTGTGCTTGTTTCTTGTTGATCGGTTAGATGGAAATTAAAAATGAACCTGCAGAAACGAATGACCGGAATATACAAAATTGACAGCGTGATGGTCAGAACGTATTTTTGCATTACTAATTATAATATAATTTTGTGAATCTTTTGAAACAGCTTACTATGATGTCGCCCAGTTATGATAATACTTATATGCCGTTAAATCAACAAACGCCTTCGTTTTACGCGCGTCCGAACAGTAATCAAACCAAATTCGGATGATTCTGGGCGCAAAATGCAGATTCTTAGCGGTAAAGTTCTAGGAAAGTGGTGAAAGAAGAGAAGGGCATGCAGTAGCTTGAGCAGAAATCATCGTTAATGAATGGAATCCGCGCATATTTTAATTATTGACTATGTTGTGAAATACACGCAGACGAACGTTCGACCACACAGGTAGGTGTGCGTGTGGCAATCGTACCACTCTTTTCATTGTGGAATGGAAATGATAAACAAATACATTTAATTTATCTTAGCAAGTTTCCTTGCTAGAGACTGCTGAAATATCTTCTTTCGGCACGTTGTGCTTCTCCGGTTTCTGTTATTTAGAGACTGTATTTAAATTTATTTAATAACACTATTTATAATGGAACAAATATAATATATAATACTATTTCCCACTTTAAATATGGAATCCTTCAAATACGGATTTTCAGAAAAAATAACACAATATAACACAAAAATGATTACAAAATATAAAAAAGTAGTATAAATATAAAGTAAATTCATCAAATACTGTGGGTATACAAAAATTTTATCTGCTAAACTTAATATATAGAATGACCCTGATTTACAACAACTTGGCTTTGTAGAATATCTTAAAATAACTGATCTCTAAATAAAACAATGTTAAATATTTCATTAGAGGGTTTATATATAAATACCGAACAAATAACAATCACTATGTGCAATTTAGCTTATATCAACGGTATTGAATAACTAACAAGTACCAAGCATTTGAACTTGTATGATAATATCATTATTAACTTAAAACCTCTTAAATTTTTAGTAAATCTGGAATCTCTTATGTTGGCTTACAATTCTGTAAGTGTGCTTTGCCCAATTTCCAATTTAGTAGGATTAAAAATGCTGGTTTTAGAAAACAATAAATTAACTGATATTTTCCCTCTTTATAATTTAGTTTCATTGAAAGCTTTAAACATTAACAATAACTCTGTGATTGATTTAAACCCATTACGAAACTTGAAAGTCCTTTAAGTTTTAAGCTGCCATTCAAACTAAATAATAGACGTTAGCCCTCTTAAATGCCATTAGTTTAAGTGTCTTGATATTAGTAATAACTATATTAAGAGTGTAAAATAGATATAGCATCATAATTACTTCGAATATTACGAAATTTAAGACTAGAAAGCTCCTTCAAAAGATTAAGTTCAATAATGTAATAAAATACAAGCGATAAACAATTTTTAGTTAATTTAAATATAGTGGTGTGAATTGTATATTGTGCATTTATTTATTATATCTATTTTTTGTTAATATTGGAGTGTAGTATAAGTTAATGTAATAATTCTGTTATGTAACATAATAAACTTTATAGTTTCACATTGGAGTGTTAACCAATCAAAAATAAATCAAATAATTTCGCAATTAGATATTTCACGATAATGACGTCGCGGAATCGAACCTGAGTCTGTTTAAGAAACTTATGAGTGTTCAAAATAATATCCGTGCTCCCACTGCACTACAACGTCTTGTTTATATCCAAAGTATTTAAATAAGCTAAGTATAGCGAGTGAAAAAATAAAATAATATGTATATCCTTTAAAATATAACTTTTATAATCATTTCATGTGGCGAATGCCTTTATCACATCCGCGCCGTTCATGTAGACTCCAACGCCGCACGTGAACGCGAAGAAAATTATTGCAACGATGCCGCCCGTTTTGCGGCCGTTTGAAATAACAACTTCAACTTTCTCCTGAACTCTTTCATCAACTTGAACCGTTGATACCTCCAACTTCTCGCTGTACACACTGCTCTCGGTTGAGGACTTAACTGAGTCGGCGATGGTTGTGTTAATGAGCTCGTTATCTTACTTTATCTTAGGATATTTAACCACAATCCAAATCGGAATGATGAAATACGATACAATTCCAGCCAAAGAAGAGAACAAACCACAAATAGCCACAATTGCTTCAAAAGCCATCGCCAATGCGCAATTCAAAATCAAACAAATAGCTGTGATCAAGACCTAGAAACGATAGCCATTCTAGGTATATGGATCTTTCTTACACAAACATGTGATTGACACCTTTATTGGATACAATACCAGTGGATACGCGATAATCGTAACAAAAGCATAAATCAATGATAATATGTCAACCCACAACCACTTACAAGGAGCAAATGCTGTAAGAATATTATCTTTAATGTCTTTTCCAAACATTGAAGCTCCAAGTATTCCAATGGTTATATACAGAAGAACTGCAAGTAAAGCAGAAATAACAACGGAAACACTTACTATTTTCTGTCTCATTATAGGTGTGCCTGTTAATTCCTGCACCATTGGCGGGATTATGTTATGTAATGTGAAATTTCCTTAAAGCAATGGGATGTACATTATAAAGTACAAAAACGCCATAAATGGAGATACTGAAGGAAATGCTTACAATCCATACGTAATTGGCTGTTAAGTATCTTTAGTAACACATAGAGTTTTAGAACCTACATGAATAAAGAAATACACAAAGATCGATATGGAGAAAGTAAAAATGGCAATACCAGCAATAGCTGCTATTTTAGAAAGCTATTTCAATGATTTCAACAGGCATAAAGGGAAAATAATACATGTTGAAAGAATCGCTTTTACGATATATTTATTAGCATCATATCCTATTACATTCTTTATAAATATAGTAATTGAAGATGAACTAATAATTATATATGCCGTTAAATAGCTGAAGTAGGAGATAATAATAGATATCTCTAACACCACCGAAAGCTTTTTAGATAGAGCCCGCTCAGTAAGTTGTCTGTAAGACTATGCTTGTGTGTAACAAGAAGTTTTTACTAAATAGTTATAGACAAACAAATCATATCCTACTGAAAACGTGAAAGCAAAAACAGCAAGTACCCATCCTAATTTGGCGATGATAAAAGAACATGAAAGCAAACAAGCTCCCAACATTTGTGATAAAAGTGTAACAGTAGTTTACGCTGTTTATTTTTTATCCATGTCAAGTTAAAGTGGTTGATCAAACTTGACCTTCATATTAATTATTAAATTTATTAATAATGATAACATACAAAATAGCAATAATTTAATAACAGATTTAGTGCATATTTTAATTATAAACAAAATCGTTTACATTGTGTTTATGATAAGAGATACCAAAGATTTAATGTAAAATATTACATGAAATAAATAAAACATTATTAATAACCTATCTAAATCGATTTTGACACATTTGGTATCGATTTAATGAAAGGTTTAGTGTTATATTATTCAAATTAGTGTTACTTACATAATTCATTTAGATATGTCAGATAATCATACATAATTATTGTACATTATTGTAGCATAATTATTTAAATCAAAATGCACATTCCATTATAACTATATAACTATTATTAGTCATCAATTCATTAGCTCCTGCAAAGTTTTAAACAATTATATACTAATTATAAAGGATTTTGTTATTTTTCGAATTAAATGAAATGAGTAAGTGAAGAATTAGAATATAATGAATAAGATACCTAAATATCATTATATCACTTTCACTCATAACACAAATCTCTTTATAATTATTAAAAAAGTTAAGCGATTTTGTTTGTGCTCTGTATTTGGTTAAAGTATAATGAACTGTTTAATTTTGTAACTTGTTCTTTAGTTTTAATAAATTGTTTATTTGTTCTTTTATTTTAGACTTTTATATTATAAACTGCCTCAAACTATTCACGTACGTTTTTAAGTTTCAATGAATGGCAAATATTCGCTTATGTTGGTATCTCTTACCAATTCATAGTGTACTTTGCGAATTTTTTGTGGTGTTAAATCGGTTTGAAATCTTATATTTTGTTTCGATCAAGATTTACTTCTGTTAATTGCGTCAAATCACGTAGTGCATCAATAAATATGATCATGTTAGAAGCTAAATTCAGTTATTTCAGTGTTTTCATCTCTCTTAATGGTTCTATATCAATAAGGTAGTTATGTCTCAGATCCAATGCTACCAAGTTCATTTATTGTATCCCATTTATGTTTTGCAATCCACAGTACGTAAAATTTAGGTCGTTTACTTTAATTGGTGTTTTAACGAAGTTTACATTCCAACAACTGCTGAGAATAAGTTGTAACTTCCCGTTTTTAAGGGGTGTAACTAGCTCGTCAGCAAATTTAAAGCTTGTAAGCTCTGTATCTTATATCTTCCTCAACTTTCCAAATAGCGGGTCTCTATGTTGTTTGTACTTACTCACCATGATCAGGTCGTAGTTTTCAAATTCTTAAGATTTTATTGAGTACTTAGCAAAAAATAAGTCAATTGGTTTTATAACGCATTAAACAGTAAACTTATTGTTTTCCTAATGTAAAGACTTCAGTTCGGATAAATTTTAGAATATGCTATCAAAAATTAGCGTGTTATCGCTTAGATGTACTTATTGCAGATTTTTGATTTGATTAATTCCAGAGATATGCGATAATCCGCAATTACATATTTTTAAATTGGTGATTTGTAAAGGCACTTGAGCAAAACTTATATTCTTGCAATTTTTTACTGTGATTTAAGTAACTTCTGGAATAAAATCTAAGAATTTTAAACTTTAAACCTGAATATCGTCATCAATTGTTAGGCATCCATTTATAACCTTGTTTGCATATTTTTATTCAAGTGTTTCGTTAATTTCATATTTCTTTATCTTTGAAGTTTCAGATCTAGATTCAGAATTTAGATTATATCTATTATTCATAATTAGGAGTGTATATAAATTTAGAGAATTTATAATTTTCATTAATAAGTTATAATTTTGAAATTTATCATTTATACATGTTAATTTTTTGAGATGTCATCAAATTATATCAATTCAGAAATGATAATATTGTTTTATTCTTTATCGTGTTATTACTGTTATTAATATTTATAATATAATATTACTGTTAGGTTATTAACTTTTCAGAGATGATGGGTGTTGATAAGGTGGTTATAAGATGTTACTACTGTATACTTATTCTTATTAAAGGTGTAACATTTATTGTATTCTCTAGAGTATTATGTAATATTTACAATTTTAATATTAAGTTGTCATTAAACTGGTGGCGTTCTGTTTACTTTTTCTGTTTTAATTAGAATTTATTTCTGGTGAATTTACTTTCAAGAGTAAATGAGCATGAACAGGAAGAAACTGATTAAAGAGTTATGACATTGTTCCCTGCTCTAAACTTAGAAGCACGCGTTGCCGCTGATAAGATTCATACCAGTCATCCCAAAGAAAGTTACAAAGATAACTTCCTATAATGTTGGTTCAAGTGCCGAACTAACTTAGGTTGTCTGAGGAGGCTATTCAGAGTGACAATCCTAGAAGATGAGGTATGATATTGAAATTAGTTTGAGGTAACGTTATGTGTAACTAAGTTTGGATTTGTGGATTGTCATGATTTATGAGATGAAGATGGAATGATTGAATTGAGCTTTAGTACTGATGACAAGGTTACAGTTAAGTGAGTCATTTTATAAGTTTAATAATTATATACTAGTATGTTAAACACGTGATTGAAAGTCACACGCCCATAATTATATTTTTTTATAGAAAGTTTTATAATTAGTGGATGTTATATGTATGTGAACAATCACTTCTCTGTCATCTAGACCAATCTTTCTAGTATTTATTTGTTTTTCGTTCCGATCTATGTTTTTCGTTCTTCCATAGCGTCTATATTATCAAAGATTGCTTTTTATTCATTTATTTTTGCTTTAATGTTTTCACTGCTTAATGATATTTAGTTTATAGACTCGTTCTATGTAGATATTTATCGTGTGAGCTCATCATAATAAACAAAAATACTGTTCATATACGCATTTTAGTAATCTAGTTTTTATTTTTAAAGGTTTATAAAATTATTCATTAAGTTGGAGTGGATTATTAACTATATTCAAGAAACTTTGTAGTTTTTGATATATTTTCAATTTAGTTATTTCACTTAATTAGTGAAGATGTGGGACAACGAAAATAATAAAACAATAATCTATTTCTATCACTCAGCATTTGTACTTGTGGGCATTCGCGAGCCTGGTGAGAAGCCAGCGTTAGTCGTCGTTCATGTTGGAAATCATTGTTTTGTGGGCGGCACTGATATCTTTCAGTGTATCCATTTTTTCCATAAGTTGCTTCAACACGTCGTGTTTAGTGAGAATTCTCTGTTTCAGCTACCTGAGTTCTTACAGATGTTCGTCGCTACCAAAGGAGTCGTTGCTTGAGCTTGACCGAAATTGGTCGAAAAAGTCTTTGGTTTCTATTTTATCGGCAGCTTTCGGAGTTACAGAATTCTGCTTCTGGTGCAAGTTCTCCTGCGAAAGGAAGATGCTCAGCAGCTTCTTTGGAGGCTACCTAGTAAAGGACTGCATAACCGGAAGCGAGTGGTTCTTCAGGTACTTCAGACTCATGGAGTGCTTGGTTTGGTGTTTCATTGGGAAGTGGGAACACATATATCTTATCCACCAAACGATAATTTATAAGTGCAACATTTATTGTTTATATTTTTCGTGTACATATTTAATAAGCAGCACTTAGTGTAATCTTATTTCATATCTTACATCATGAAATCAAGAAAGTTTATAATATTTTGTAAACCGTCACTAAATCATTGTAAATATTTCTATTGTCAACTCTTCATTACAATCTATAACTATTTATAGATATATAGGTATTTAAATATGATAACTGAATGAAGATGTGCAGTCTTAAGAATTTGTTGACTGATAAGTATTACACAATTAGCAGTATAATTAGCTAATTTAAAGTTATATGATCTTTTAAATAACAGAGCATTATATTAAAGATACTTCTCATGCCGCAAAAAGAACATAAAAGTTTTACAAAACATAAAGTTTTGTTGTATTCTCTGATCTCATCTTTCGTCCGTTAGCTCTTAAGTATATTTTGCACTATATTTTGTTATATATTTCTTATAATACATATCAATAATGAATTATATAGTTAATGAGCGTACTAGTATAATAATACAACCATAAAATCTGATTTGTTATCATATTTTGTTTGCATGATTCAGGAGAAGAAGATGGGATGATTGAATTAAGCCTTCATAAGTTAATAAGGTTATAGTTAAGTGAGTCATTTATGTTATCATGTTTGAAATTTCAAAGATAACTTATTGATTATTATTATTGTATATTTTTATATTATATATTATCATAGTTATGTTTTAATAATTTTTTATATTACAACTAAAAGTGTGTTTTCATTCGGTTCTATATGTTTTTGATAACATGATCAGTTTCTTGTTGCATTATTGTTTTTTGTTGCACTTCCAGATCTCTCCCACTTCTTAATGTTGTCCTTTGTGTTGGTCTAGTCTCAGTATTACTACGATTTGTCAGTTGAGTTGAAAAACGGTGTGTTTGATGTGGAGTTTGATTCTTTATTTGATTATAACTCTCAGCAACTCCTAGTTACTCTTTAGGTGATTGCATCGAATACTTTGCTCACTTTCAAGAAGTACGCGGTAGTTAATTATGAGTAGGAGGTCCAAGCTTTTATTTCATGCGCGGACGTTACTCCTCTTAACTAGAACTGCCCGTAACTCCTTTAGGAAGTCAATTTCAATCTGCTCGTTAACGTTTCAATTTCAAGGCCGGATTTGTCCAATAATCAGGAGTTCCCAAATATGATTTCGTTTTTTGAGAAAACTACATCGAAAAGAACCGTTGGAATTATTGTTGGGTGCGTTTTGGGAGCTGTTGTTTTTATTTCGGCCCTTATAATCGGAATCTGCTGCTGCGCGAAGAAGAAGAGAACTGAACCGCTCGTTATTCAAGGACAAGTTATGCACCAAGTAGGGATGCCGGTGATGATGGATAAATTACAGTGAGTTTATTCTTATTAATTCAAAGTTATAATTCATAATTATTACATATGCACTGCGGAAATAATTGACGGGAAAATATTCATCTTTTTTATATTCTATTTTCATTTTCATGATATTTTGGATTACTAAAATTAATCTCCACTCCTACACTGCCAATTTATGAAAACTCTATTTAAGACTATATTTTCGTTACAAAATAAACTAAGATTGCTAACAGAAGCCTCCAAAACGTATATCCAGGAGCGTAACATGTATAAGGTAAAATTTGAAAGAATATTGAAAGAAAACCCAACAATGAGTCAACATACTGGGATTGCAGGGATAGCGCAAATTTGCAATTTGAACGCAACTAGCCCAAGCCAAACATTGGTTATAGATATAGTGTAGCATTTTTTCGAAACTGAGCGCAAAAAACAAACTGATGAAAAAGAAAAATAATTGCTGATGATAAGATTTTTAACTTCCAAAGCTCAGTATAGAATGGACGTCGAGACTTCTGATGATGAAGTAATAATTATCATAGTATTATTTTGAATGCGAAGGATTTGCAAAGGACTCGGATAAATACTGGGTTAAACATACCACCTCAGCTTTTGACATAATTTCCAAACATTTTTATGGATAAGAAAAAATAAACGTGTACGATTTATTAAGTGCAAGACATAAACCGATGGACATTCAAGATTTACTACATCTTTTAAAAAGAATTCATTATCGTCATGTGAAAAAGCCAATAAAGCTATAATTCAAACTAGACGGATTGGAATATGATTTTAGAAATCTAAGCGAGTTATTTGATATTGACCCCAGGTGCTTCCAAGATAAACCTAATTTGAAGATGATAGATTCTTTGGCCTAATAATTTTATAGCATAAAGAATATTAAAGTGTTACTAAATTCTTCTGAAAGAAATCCGGCGTTATTTCTTGTCATGATATACTTCGTTCTGATATATCCACTGGCAACGTTATTTGTGAAAGTTGATGCATTATCGTTTTAAAAAATGGTGGCACTTTCTTTAGTAACATGGCTGCGGTTGGTGAGCTTGTCTTCAAATGTGAGAGCCGAAAATGTATGGTCCGATGATGCCATGAATTTAGGAGAAAATAATGGGAAAAATATATCCCACCTCACTATTTCAGATTAAATTTGGATGAAGGAAACGATTGTAACTTTGGCTCAAATACTCAAAATAGTTGCCAATCATAACACCGTGTATTTGGTTGCGGCAACAAGCTATTTATGCGAAAGCTACTTTTCAGTTTTAAGATATTTGTCTCATAATGATAACAGCGCTTAAAAGGCGGAGTAGATAGTTATTAATAAAGAAGTTCTAGATTACTGTTGTTTTGAATGCCAACAAGAAATAAGAGGGAACAAAGAAAGTCGATCAAAAACTTTAGTAATAAAGAAAGATAGAATACTTAATTCTGAGGAGTTGCTATAAATAGATTAAGTAAGTTGGGCCATGATAAGAATGATTGACGATGAATCATGCACTGATATCGAAATAAGAAAATATGACGTACGCTAATTATAAACATTGATAACAAATTACATTAAGGACGTATATACTCAAAATAACATTGTCGAAAATTTTTGGAGTTCAAATGAGGAAATGATTTAGTATGATGAGAATAATAAAAATGGAACTTGTCAAGGTCGCAACAATATGGTAATGGCAAATAGTGACAAAAAATAAACGGAGTGAAAATGATAAAAGTATAAATGTTTATTACTCATAGCTACTTGAGTTATATAAATGTATAATTTCATTCTTGTAATTCTACTCCTTCTCATACATTGAAGATCCGCAGTGAATATATTATTACAATATTATTACAGTATTACAATACGTTACAATATACATATAATATATCTTAATATAATAATTGTACATATAAAATTATTGCGTTCTTTGTGAAGTATATGTTTGATGAAAATGAAGAGAATAAGTTAAGTTATATCTTATTTTGCTATATTTTATGATTATAAAATAAAATTTATAATTTTAATGGATATTTATGAGTTAGAAGTTGTGTAACTAATAATTACTAACTGTAAATTAGAAGTGTATTTTAATGTATTACTATATATTGATTTTTAGTAAGTTTAATATTTAACCACAACAAAATGACATTTTTGACATTAAATGAAAATGATATATTTACTTACAATAGCTATAAGCAATATGAATAATAAATGATAAATTAGTTTAAAAACAAAATAACACGATAATAATTATAAATTTATCATTACTAGTACATTTAATCAATATAGTTTGTGGAAGCACTTGATATACAGTAACTTTCTGTTTACTATGGTATTAATTTTGAGCGTGTACCTACCACAATCGGCATATTTACAGCTTAAAATTGCAAGTTAACAATAATTGATAACATTGCCATTATGAAGCAGCTCACATCTTTAAATTTGAAATATAATCAATTAACTGATGCGTATATTCTTAGAAATTTGACTAATTTAACTAAATTAGACTTAAGTGTTAATTACATAAAAGACATAAGATTTATAAGCCATTTAACAAATTTGTAAGACCTATCATTGGTATCAAATAAAATATAAGATATTAATAGTTTATGCACTCTATAGAAACTGAATAAACTCGATCTCAGTAAAAACTATATTATAAACATTTCAGTTTTAAAAATACTTGACAAATTGACTTATATATACTTATCTAATAATCAAATTGTTAATATTCAGTCCTTAAATAAGCTGAATATTATTAAAGAACTACATTTAGATTATAATTTCATTTTTGATTTGAGTCCTATTAAAAAAATTAGAGGAAAAGTTATAACTTCATTTATGAAACCAACCACAAAATAACAAATATATGAATCAATCAAAATCCAAGCTGTATCAGATAATAAATACAACGATACTAATTATTTTGTAAATATTAGACACTTATTATTTGTAAAGAAAAGTTTAAAAACTAAATTAGTTATACTCTGGAATAATTGAATAAGATCTAATTGAATTTTAGCTGTTAAACTGTATGTATTTTAAGTATGAACGACTAATGTAGTTGGTAATGAAAATTATTAAAATTGTACAATGTAGTGGTTGAGTGATTGAGAAAAATAAGATTAAATATTAAAATAGAGTGTAAAATATTTTTGGTTTTAAAACAGAGTGTTTTAAGAATCTGTAAAGAAATCATGATTGAACTTGATAATATACTACATTACCTCGAATGCAGACCACCCCTATTCACTTACAGACCCCATCAATATTTATGAATAAAAGGGTAAGTGAACTTTATTTGGGGTCTGTAACTGAAATGATTTGAAATTTAATTGATTAAATATTATAGATTCTAACGTGTTTTAAGACTAACATAAACGAGGAAACTAAACAATCTTTAATACATCGTCCTATTTAAGTCATTATGTACATTAAATTCAAAAATGTGTTGATATTTGAAGAATATTTTCAGAAAAGAGTCTGTAACTGAAATGGAATATGAGCTAAAAACAGCCAGATTTGCTCTCACTTATAGACCCTTTGATATTTTTTGGGAAATCAACAGAGGGTCTGTAAGTGAATAGTCTGTAAGTGAATAGGGGTGGGGGTCTGCATTCGAGGTAATGTAGTACTGATAACATGTTTGCAAAACTTTGGATGATAACAACATTTCAGGAGTCATAATTGTGTAATTTATAATATATAGAACTATATAATTATTTTAAACTCCACTTCAAAATGTTTGTATTATCAGCAGCTTTGAATTATTGTTTTGATAATTTACATTTAGAACTACATAATTAATAGTTTGAACTATCTTTTGATGCAAAATGTGATCATTGGTATGCAAAATTGAATACAACATTTGTTATTGAAATTGACTAAATATTACTTTCTTTTGCAAAACGCATCACAATAAACAACGAACAAAAGGGGTTTTAATAAATAAATTGTGCGGATACAGTTCCATTTAATCAAAATTGTACCGCATTACTGAAATAAGTAAAATATAATATATTAACGGATCTTACGCTAGATAGCGAAAATTTCACTAATTTTGAGATCCAATATCAAGAACCAGTATCTAAGACTTTGATAGCAGTATCTGTGGTAAGCTTTTTTGCAACAGTCGCCCTTTTAATATCATTATTCATTATCATACACCGTTAGTTTAAGAAACAAAAATTATTAAAGAGTCAGTAGCATAACTAAAAAATCTCTTTAACAGTACTGTAAACCTGTCATATTGTGTGAAAGTGAAGTGAATTATATTAAAATATTGTTTTATAGTTAAAATTAATTATTATATTTTAAATACGTACATTAGATTTTTCTGTGTATACTTATTATGTGTTGAATAAATAATAATACTAATACCTCATTTAATGTCATTCTAATCCTATAATAAAATGTAATATACGTGAAATAATTCGTTTAATATTATTTTAATCTCCGCTTCATAATGTTTGTTATTTCAGCAGCTTTGCAGAGTTGTTTTAATAGTTTAAATCTATAGCTAATGAGTAAAAAGTTTGAACTATCTTTTGATGCAAAATGTGATCACTGGTATGCCAAATTGAATGCAGAATTTGTTATTGAAATAGATCATATATCTCTTACTTTTTCAAAATATATTACAGTTGATAGTGAGTAAAAAGGGTACTAATAATTTGATTGTTCTGATACTATTCCATTTAATCCAAACTGTACTGTATTACTAGAATAAGTTAATGAAAACATAAACACAAACCTATCATTAGGTAGTGAGTAGTTTACTAATTTTTTGATTCATTATGAAGAACCAGTGTCTAAAACTGTAATAGCAGTGTCTGTAATAAGCTTTTTTGCCGTAGTTGCACTGTTTATATCGTCGTTCATTCTAATAAAGCATCGGTAGAGGAAACTGGCTGAGTAAAGGAGTTAGCAGTAGTAAATGCTAGTAACATTGTAAAGCAGTCATATTATGATGTGCAATTCATTTTTCTTCATTATAATTCTCATTATTCCGAGTAGTTTTATTTGGAGTAAATTTCCACTCCAATCAATGAACCTTCTTACGAACAAGTATCGCTACATATTCGTGGGCGGCAAGGGCGGTGTGGGTAAGACCACCAATTCTTGCTCTCTCGCTGTGTAGCTCGCAGCCCGCACATCTTCCAAGATCCTGCTCATCTCCACGGATCCCGCCCACAACGTGTCCGACGCCTTCGGCCAGCAATTTTCATCCGATATTTAACCCGTTAACAACGTCCCAAACCTCTTCGCCGTTGAGATGGACCCCTCTCAAAAACTTAATAACGTTGAAAAACCAGCTGAGGACTCGAAGTTCTCGGCCATGTTCGAGTAAATTTCCTCTCTGATGAAGAACGTGTCCTCGTTCCCGGGCATTGACGAGATAATGAACTTCATGGTCGTCATGAAACTGGCCATGAACGACGAGTACGAAACGGTCGTTTTCGACACCGCACCAACTGGTCACACAATGAGATTTTTAGAGATCCCAAGAATGGCTCAGAAGCTATTTCAAACAATTGACGGGATCTGGGCCCAAGTTCAGCCCATGATGCAAATGATAGGGCCAATGATGGGAGTGGAAATGGGTGACATGGACGGCACATTCAACACGGTGAAGGAGAACCTGAAACTGTGCGCGAAGGTTCAGGAAAGATTCGAAGACCCGGCTTAGACTACGTTCGTGTGCGTCTGCATCCCAGAATTTTTAAGCCTGTACGAAACGGAGAGACTAGTTCAACATTTAGCCAGAATTAACATTGACTGCAACACAATCATCATAAACCAAGTTCTCAACGTTGGAAGCAAATGCAACTGCCAACTGTGCAAAGCCAGAAGCAACATGCAAAAAAAATACATAAAACAAATGGAAGAACTATACGACGACTTCCAACTCATCAAAATGCCAATGCTCGAAAAAGAAGTCAGAGGCAGCACGGACCTGAAAGGATTCGGTGACATGCTAATCAACGGCGTAAAATTTGAAAAGTGAGCTGCTAGCAGTTATAGTTATTGCAATAATTAAAATATTATGTTGATTGATAGATTTTGATTGTTTGTGATTCTCTTGTGAATTGAGATCTTAATTCACAAGTCTCATTATAAAAATGAAAAAGTTCAGTCAAACAGTAAATAGTAACTGAACTGTCTTAAAACTATAATCATTTCAAATAAGAGCTGCCACCAAATTATAACATCGGACTTGAAACTTTTTTAAAATATATTGTTTAACATGGTATATGTGAATACATACTTCATTGTCAGTTTATTTATTATATTTTAAGTTGTCCCAGTTGCAATAGCCATGCACAATATGAATTTGGCTAAATTTGTGTGTTATAAATTATTGAAGTTGTTAATATCATTTTAATAACAATTTAAACAAATTATGTAATATTTGTGCCACTTCTTTTATGATGAGCGGTGATTAACGGTAGGCATTGTCCGAGCGCCACGACGATTAGGAACCTGAATATCAGTTAGAGCAGTAGAGTTCCATTGAGCAGAATTTTAGCTTGGAGAAGGCCAATTCTGAAGAGAGTTCAAGCAAAATCCTGTATCCAGCAAGAGTGTATGATTCCGCCTATGTGCTTAGGATGAGTTCTTTGAACCGGTAATCTCTAAATAATGCAGCGAGTACGAAAGAATAGAACCCATAGAAAGCATAGTCGGTTAAGAAGATCGAGTCGCTAAATTACGCAGCAACTAGCTAGTTTGGCGTGATAGATCTCTAGCCTTACCAGCGTTTTAAAGAACACAATTAATGTGTCGCGTTCAGTATGGTGACATATTCAAATACTGTACACGGAACTGCGACCTTGAATATTAAGTGCTTGGTAAAGGACTTCGAGGAACTTGACCCAGTAATAATCCCATTTAGATAATTCGACGACAGACATACCACAGGCTTGCTAACGAGCTAAGCTCAAGTTGCAAGCCAAAGATTTGGAAATAACCATTTTGTAGAGGTTTAATTTGATCCAATGGACGAAGGATGCATCATATATCTGTTCGTAGGATTCTAAGAAAATGTATTTGAACTGATTCCGGTCACATACATGCCAATTATTAATACAACTCCAGTTACGAGATAACTAAAAGAATTTACTGCATATTAACTCAATACAGACTGCAACCGAATATTCCCAATCACATTCGTTGATGAAACTAACAAAATTAACATTGTAAACCTCAAATAACCAACTATCGAAATATAAAAAGATACAATGTTTGTTTTTGATATAAATCCTGAAATTGTAAACCCAGAAATGTTCCTTGACTATGATATGGGATTTGAATTTGTAGGAATAGAAAATTTACTGACTCATTACTACAATAGTCTTCTTAAGAAAAACTTTAGTCAGTTGTTCGATTTTACAGGCGATTAAATAGTTAATTAAGAAAAAATTAAACATTATTTCAAGGTTGACAAAGACATTGTTAGCAGCAATTTAAATTTTGTAGGACTCGTTAACAATCTTAAACTTTATATATTATATTTTGATTAGTACGAAGAAAAAATTGCATTTATTTAAACAATATTTCAGCTCACCAAAAAATTATTTGATCAAAGATATGTGGACGAAGATGCACTTCACAGAATTACTTAAATTTAAGAAATTGACGATGCAAAATAAATCAGTTATGTACAATTTATGAATCAGTCTAAATCAGAAATAGATTATGGATAATGCCTTCAAGTAAATAGGGAAGTTACTGCATACGTTTCGAATCCGGATGGTCCTACATACGTAGTTTATTTAGATACACATAATATCATATGGAGGATCGAAAAATATAAATACCACGCAGTTTTTCCAGTACGTCCCACTGATGGTGGTATGAGAGTAAGTATTGTAAATAACAGATTGTCAACAAGATTTGTAGCTGATGCTGTTAGAATCCAAAGCAGAAAACATTTAGCTCAACTAGGAATTTCATTGGCTTCAAAAAGACATTAATGTTCAGTTGGTGTTATGGTTTACGGGGCTCGCATGGAAGCTACATTTTAAATGGATAAAGGTAGATATGTTGTATATTTTACAAATTTAAAGAAAATATTTGATGCTGAGATATCCAACACATACTATGCATCTGTAGATGATCGTATGTTCCTTCTCAGCGATGGATATCGATAATTACACTTAAGGGTAGACGATTTTGACGATATGGTGGTATTAATATACCTATTGGGTGCTATGTAAGGAGCCGAATTCAGAGAATGATAGTTTTGTTAAATAATTATAATTCCTTTTTAATAAAATATAATAAAAGTAATTTAATCCACACCACATAAACATGTTTCAGCTAGAATGTTTATTTGGGCAGAACCCAGCTAAATTAACCATAAATATGGAATAATATGAACGTATAGAACAAAATAATTTAAATATTTATAAAATTAATAATAAATGTAGAATTTAATAATTATAGTTCATTAATATTGATAAACCAATAGTTCTTGGAGAATACGTGAACATTTTATAACTTAAGCATTTATGCATGACTAGTTAACGTATAAGTAAGACTCAAGAATTAGACATAAATATACTCAATAACATTGAACAAAATACATTATTGGAAACGTTATCGATTAAAAATTATAAAGTGAAAGATTAAAAACCGTTGATGAAGCTAAAGGCGTTATAAAATTTAATTTTAGTAGGAGATTTAATCGAGGATTATGAAATTCTGCAAAAATTTCATTTAAGATTCTTTTCAATATCACATGCATCATTAAGTTAAAAAGATAAACATGTAATATCTCAGTTATATTAAGTAAGACAGCTAACTGTTCATGGTTGTGGTTTAAATGAAGTGCACTTGCTTTAGGAACTTTAATAATTGAGAGAATTAACTTTGAGCAGCAATTAAATTAAAAATAGTAACTTTGTTGGTTGTAGCTTTAGGTTATTGTAAAAACTTAATGTTTCTGAAAATAGTTTACAATCTTTGGATTATATAACTGATTTATCACCTTGTTTATTTGAAATTAACGCTAACCGTAATAAAATATACCGGATATTACACATTTCCTCTCTTAATACGAATATTGAAAGACTTGATTTATCATTTAATAAACTGCGTGATATAAGCTAGTTATTATTGTTCAAAAATTTGAAAGATTTAAATATTGGATTTAATAAAATTGGTGAAAAGAGTCTACAAAGTATTTAGCATCTTAAAATTCAGACTTTAATAATAACCTAAACGCATTGTAGGTCACTCAAATGCGTTAATACTGAAACATTAACTCATATTGAAATGAACAGAAACGCAAAAACAAATTTTGACATCTCAAATCTGTTTTAGTGTCGAAATTTAAAGGCATTTCACATAAATTCGGCCGTTCTCCCAAATAATAAACTTAAAAAGCTAAAAATCATTTAACAGGATTCTTATATTCTAAAGAGCCAGCTTGGAGTATTACAAAACGATAACGTTCCATTTGCGGTTAAACGGCTTCTATTCTTCATTAGAATGAGAGTTCAAGATTCAAAACTAACTTAAATGCACTGGAACTTGGCCCAAGTTAACTTCGCTCTTGCAATGCAACTTAAAGACCTTGGATTTCAAACAAGGCAACACAAATAAGAGGTAAACTACAGACTACACAATATAATTCACAAATAAATGAAAAAGGCTTAGCAAAACGAAATTCTTAGTCGCAAAGTGCAAAAATACGTAGTACTTCTTTAATTTTTAGGTATTGAATGACTACACACTAGCAGTTGTCAAAATATTAGAATTTACGTGTCATTAGAAGAGATGATGCAAAGATTGGATTCAATATATATAGAATTGTATTTGTATTACATATCCTTTGATTTTAATACTTATTTATATGTTTTATATGATGTGTTTTCACACCTTATTATGTTTGATCCTCATTAATTACTGGAACTAACACTTAAAAAATAGAAGCTATCCGAAAATTAATTGAAAGAACTCGTTTTTCGTGTTTAAACGTTATTTGTGATGGAACCTAATGTAGTATCCGTACCATTACCAGTATAAATATGTGGAGATTTGCATGGTTAATTTTATGATGTTGTAAATTTATTTAAAGTTGGTGGTACTCCAGAATAATGTAAATATATATTTATGGGAGACTATGTTGACCGTGGCTACTACTCATTAGAAGTTATTACATTACTCTATTTATACAAAATAATCTATCCTAATCAATTATATCTTTTGCGTGGAAACCACGAAAGTAGAGCGATTACTTAAATATATGGTTTTTACGACTAGTGTCTAAAGTATTATTAACATTCATCAATATGGAAAGGATTTATCGAGTCTTTTGATTATATGCCGATTGCAGCTATTGCTGGAGAACAAGTATATTGTGTGCATGGTGGCTTATCGCCTCAATGTCCGTTATTAGATGATGTTCGTATTATTGGTCGTGCTATTGAAGTCCCAATAAGAGGAGCTTTAGCAGATTGTCTTTGGAGTGATCCAACAACAAAAAACATGGTTGAATATTTTAAGCCTTCGGATAGAGGTGCTGGCTACGAATACGGTCCAAAAGCAGTTGAAGAATTCAGCAGATCAAATGGTATACAATTAATTGCAAGGTCTCATTAACTTGCCCCTGAAGGTTACTAATTTCATTTTAACCAAACATGCGTGACTGTTTGGTCTTGTCCAAATTATATGTATAAATGTAAAAATTATGCAAGTATAATGTAGGTAGATAATCATCACAATTGTAATTTTTTATTATTTACAGCCGTAGATTTGCACGAGAAGAAACCAGATTGATGAAAACTATTTTAAATATATTTTTTATAATTATATCAAGTCATATAAAAGAGACTCAGTTCTTAAACACAGACATTATATTCATTGTTTTAAACAATAGTAATCTTCTAAATTAAATATAATCTATTTCTATCACTCAGCATTTGTACTTGTGGGCATTCGCGAGTCTGTTGAGATACCAACGTTAGTCGTCGTTCATGTTGGAAATCATTGTTTTGTGGGCGGCACTGATATCTTTCAGTGTATCCATTTTTTCCATAAGTTGCTTCAACACGTCGTGTTTATTGAGAATTCTCTGTTTCAGCTACCTGAGTTCTTCCAAATGTTCGTCGCTACCAAAGGAGTCGTTGCTTGAGCTTGACCGAAATTGGTCGAAAAAGTCTTTGGTTTCTATTTTATCGGCAGCTTTCGGAGTTACAGAATTCTGCTTCTGGTGCAAGTTCTCCTGCGAAAGGAAGATGCTCAGCAGCTTCTTTGGAGGCTACCTAGTAAAGGACTGCATAACCGGAAGCGAGTGGTTCTTCAGGTACTTCAGACTCATGGAGTGCTTGGTTTGGTGTTTCATTGGGAAGTGGGAACACATATATCTTATCCGCCAAACGATAATTTATAAGTGCAACATTTATTGTTTATATTTTTCGTGTACATATTTAATAAGCAGCACTTAGTGTAATCTTATTTCATATCTTACATCATGAAATCGAGAAAGTTTATAATATTTTGTAAACCGTCACTAAATCATTGTAAATATTTCTATTGTCAACTCTTCATTACAATCTATAACTATTTATAGATATATAGGTATTTAAATATGATAACTGAATGAAGATGTGAAAACTTAAGAATTTGTTGACTGATTAGGATAAGTATTACACAATTAGCAGTATAATTAGCTAATTTAAAGTTATATGATCTTTTAAATAACAGAGCATTATATTAAAGATACTTCTCATGCCGCAAAAAGAACATAAAAGTTTTACAAAACATAAAGTTTTGTTGTGATCTCATCTTTCGTCCATTAGCTCTTCGAACTTATGAAGTACTGGGGTCACCGGAACTAGTTGATCAGAGAAAATACGCCCATAACTCGGGTAATAGTGAGAATATATTAATTTCCATCTGTAACTATAAATATTAGTTATTTATTCACGTCATACTAATTTTTAATGTTGTAAACTTCTCACTTCAAATTGGATTTGAGATATAAAATAAAAAAGTATTCTTTTTAATTCAAGCTGTGATTGTGTACTGCATAGAATGGAAATAGAATGTTCAAAGAAGGCATGAGAAGTTTTTTGAATATTTTAAATTTAGATAAATTTGTAAAGTTGAATTTACTGATCTTCTTGTAGTCACTAAAAAGTACTGAACGGTTATGGTTCAAAATAGTGAAGATGACATCCCGAAAGAGCAATCATCATAAAGTAGTCTTCACTGTGATCAATGAACACAGCTTTTATAGTTCATAAAGAGATTGATATTGGGATCAGCTAAGTAGAAAAACGGATCATCGAGCTAAATCTTTAAGCGTACTCGTAAAAAGCAGCAATTCTACTCAATATGCTAACTGAAAGTCGGCATTCATCTTTTCTTATTCCAAGTTCGTAACTTATCATGTAAATTTATTTATGGGAAACTTTTAGGAATTATTTTGGTTGGCACCATCCATAGTTACATAGACTTCTGCGTAATTGAAGCGAACGTAACAAATAATTCAATTTGTAGAAAAGAAAATATATTGGAATACTAATTCCACTCCGAAGTTGAAAAAGTTAGAAGCCTTAACAAGACATCTCAATTAAAATTATATGCAGGGCCCTAATCAACTTCTTCGCGTAGTAGTAAAATTATTCTAACAAAACTTGTACCTTTGTAATTTGCAAAATTTAGTTTAGAGATGAATCATGAGAAATTTAGTTCAATATCAACCATGAAGTATTCTCGACCCAGCTCTATTCTGTTAATAGTTAATAACCTCGATGAAGTAGTATATCTTCCCAAATTATTCTATGGGTTAGTAGACATGTGTTGAAGGACGTTTTTCGGGCATTTACACACTTTATATTATATATTCATGTTCCTGATGATATCAGTAAATTTCTGATCAGTAAACATTTTTTCACTCCTTTTAAAGGTTTGGTCTCTGTAACTCTATGAAAGAGTATGGAATTAATATTAAAGACCAAATAATTCTGTCTTATCTGGACGACACAGAGAATGAATCCAAGAGGGTTTAGCTTGTGTGACATTATTTGAAGCAGAAAATGGCCTGAAAACAACGATTTTTAAATATCCGTAGACAAAGTTGCTGATAGTTTGGGAGTCGCTTTTAAATTTAGTATCGGGGTTTCAGTTGCAATGAATAACGATTAAGGAGACAAACCTAAAATGGTCACTTTTTGGTGTTTTCGGCACTTTTTATAATCATTTCTCAAGTGTGTGAGTTCACAAATATTATTTCTATTGTTTGGCCGGGAGTTTCCCTCAAAATTAAACTTAAAATCACTATTGTATCGTCAACGGTTATCAAATTTTTATTCTCTCTCCTTAATCGTTATTCAATTAGGGTAATCCCGGAACAACCTGTTTAAGAGCGACTACCGAGCTCTCATACCACCTAGTTAGGTGAACTTTTAAAATCGTTGTTTTTGGCCTCTTTTTCCCTTTAAATAATTATAATCTGGTTAAGCCCTCCAACCAAGTTATCAGAAGGCTCTAGATCAAGCGATTGATTTCTCCCAGAAATTTACTGATATCATCAGGAACATGAATATATAATATAAAGTGTGTAAATGCCTGAAAAACTAACCTCAAGACATGTGTTAGTAGCCGCTTTTTTATATGAAGTGATTAAATTAAAAATAAATGAAGTTACTGGTACTTAGAAGTGATACTGTTCATTATATAATATGAAAACACACAAATCTCTTATTTAAACACCAGATAACCCTCTGATCAACTAGTTCCAGTGACCCCAGTATATTTTGAAAATATTTTTGTTATTTTTGTTTAACTTTTGGTTGGAAAGTGTATTAAATTATGTGATCGTGTGATAAACAAATCTTTTTATTGGATCACTCATGTTCCAGGTTTTGACATCTTTTCTAATCTTTTCTTGTATACAATCATATAATTATCGTTCATTCTGCCCAATTCTTCAACTAAACCACTAAAAAATTAGATTTACTTTTGGACTTTTATCCAACGTATTTATTCCTGTATTTGAAAACACGTCTCATTATTAACATTTAATTCGATAAATAAATATCAAAACCATAAACAACTCTCCACTCCAATGATGTTGTTATCCAGTTCTATCTCCGTCTGCTACTTCAGCCCAGAGGCCAAACTGAAAGAAAACACCTTCGAAATCGAGTTCCAGTCCTGTAAACCATTCGGAACTTTATTACAGATTACTTTCACTCCACAAACTCCACATGCGCTCGTTTTCACTAAAACAATCGCCGTTGAAAAGAAATTCAAAGCCCAGGTCGAGTTCTCGTGCAGAGACATCATTCCTTACGACCAGTAGTGTGAAACGGATCTGAAGAACCTTAAAACGAACATAACCGGATAACTTCTGATAACTGAAAATAGTGTTATTGAGACCTTAAACGTGTTTGTTGAAGTTGAAGTGCAGAATTAAGGTCTCAGTGGAGCTACAATTGGGATTATTGCCGGGTGCTCAGCAGGAGGAGTCGTATTGATCATTATAATTATTTTGGTTTCGTGCTACTGCTCTAAGAAGAACGCAGCCATGAAACAACCGCTATTGAACGTTTACCAATAACAGGCACCAGTTAAAAACTTCGCTGCAGCGCCATTGCCAGTTGGTACATAGTAAGCACAGTGGTGAATTGAGTTTCAAATAATAATATATTTCTTATCCTATTTATATCTCACTTAGAAGTTACTGAATTTATCAATATTCTTTTGTGTAGCCAATGAGCGCGATCGAAAATAATTATTAATTAGTCAGAACAAAAGTCGTTTAAAACAATAACTATTTCAAGTTGCTGCTTAAATTAAGAAAGTGAATCAAATCCTTCAAAGTAGCACTGTAACAATATATTTCCTAAGTGCTAGCGTGTAACAGTTATATAAAAGAGACTCTATTCTTACACAAAGACATGATATTCAATGTTTTAAACAATAAGTATCTTAAATGTTTAATGCAATCTATTTCTATCACTCAGCATTTGTACTTGTGGGCATTCGCGAGCCTGTTGAGAAGCCAACGTTAGTCGTCGTTCATGTTGGAAATCATTGTTTTGTGGGCGGCACTGATATCGTCCAGCTTTTCTGTCTTAGCATTCAGCTGCTTCAAAACGTTTGTTTTGGCGATAATTCCAGCCTTCAGGTTCTGAAGCTCGTTCAGCTGTTCGGTGTTATCACAGGAATCATCACTAACAATAAGCTTAAATTGGTTGAAAAAGTCTTAGACCTGCACTTGGTCGACCGCTTTCGGAGTAATATCGCAGTGGTTTTGAAGCAGGTTCTCCTGCGATAGGAAGATGCCGAGCAGCTTCTTCGGAGGCTGTCTGGCAAGGGACTGGATGGCCGGAAGCGAGTGGTTCTTCAGGTTCTTCAGACTCAGGGTGTGCTTGGGAGCTTGGCGTTTCATTGTGAAGTGGGGCATAGATATCTAATACAAATCACGTATTAAAGCGTGCGATAAGTGTTCATAGTTTCATGTG
Source organism: Hexamita inflata (assembly GCA_963988835.1). Lineage (NCBI taxonomy): Eukaryota > Fornicata > Diplomonadida > Hexamitidae > Hexamita > Hexamita inflata. The sequence continues at coordinate 142,626 of CAXDID010000977.1, forward strand.
CTTATTTAATGAACACTTAGTGTAATCTTAATTTATAAACCTAAGTATACATTTCAATAAAACATATAGCATAAAATATATATTGTTCTGTTATCCTATTGTTTATTTATTTTATTTGTGAACTGATTATTGAAAATTGTAGATACCCATCTTTGAATAATTATAATATATAACAATATTTAGTAATTCCCGATATAACTAGATAGTTACACAGAAGCACACAACCTGTAAAAATGAAGGTGAAAGAAGATCTAGTTCAAGAAGTTTAGTTTTGTCGGTAAGTGTGTTATATTTCATTTTAATATTTTGATGTTTTAAGTATATAAATATTCAAATTAGGTTTATGTTAAAAGATAGTAACGAATCCAGTATTATGTAGAATTCGTACATAAATACCACAAATATATTGTCTAGTATTACAATGAAGTTATAAATTATACATTAAGATGAATATTAGAATGTTTAATACGAGTTCTATAACTTCTTAATGACAAAATATTGAATTAAAATATTTAACTGTAGTATATTATTATGTATGTTACTCCTTTAAGAAATATGTTATCTATCGAAAACACTACTAAGATAACCTAAGATATAAACTGGGGGATAAACTCGTGTTGATTATGCTATTCGCCCGCGTTTTAACGTTTGCGTCGTAGATTATCGCACCACTCCTAAATGCTATTCGTTTCTCTTTTAGCCCAGCCGTGCTACATCTACCTCGAGGCCGAGCTCGACGACGGGAAGTTTTCCGTTGAGTTTAAATCTGGCTGCCACCAGACAGGAGCTCCGCTGCAAGTCACTTTGACGCCTAACATCTACGGAGCCCCAGCGCTTGTCTTCAGCAAAACGGTCGCCGTCGAAGACAAAGGCGAGGTGGACGTGGACTTCACGTGCGCCGACACAGCCCCGTACAATCCCAGCTGCGACGCCATCCTCGACGCGCTGAGAACCAACATCACTGGAACGATCGTGATTTCAGATCTCGCAGATCCGTTGGCTAATCCAGCCGAGACATTCCAGAATGTGTTCATCGACGTGGACTACGATGCTGATGAGCTGGCTAGCCAGCAAATAGGAATTATCGTCGGATGCTCAGTCGCCTCCGTCGGGCTTATCATAGTTATAATTTGTGTTGCTTGCCACTTATCGAAGAAGCGCGCAGCCAAAAAGCTACCGCTGCTAGACACCTACCATATCCATTAGCCACCAGTTCAATAATTAGGAGTGATGCCAATGATGGTGAATATACCAATTGGCTCGTTGTGATGAACAATTATATTATTTTGAATTCATTCTGCCGAAACGGATATGTTATATTATTTATCATAAATGTTTCACTCCATCAATGAAACTAACTAAAAAGTATATATTGGAATGCCTGAATCTTAACTAACGATTTAAAGTTAGCTCGGAAGAATAACTTGTAGATGTTTTAAGAATGAATATAAAGTTGGAAAGTTAGTTGCTTTCATTGTGCGACACGAGTAATATTGTGGATTTATAAAAACTTACGAGCTGCAAAACTAACATCAGAAATATCTCACTTCTTCGAAAGCTAGTTAACTTAACTACTCTCAATATTTCGCGCAATCAAATATCGGACATTTTGCCTATCTCTAACTTAGTGGGGCTGAGAACTCTTTGCGCTAGTGAAAACCGCATTTCAGATATAGACCCTCTGGAGAATCTAGTTAAATTGCAGTATGTAGATTGTGTGGATAACAGAATTTAAGGCGTTTAACCTCTCGCAAATCTAGCGAATGTGGAAGAACTGCACCTGTCTATCAACAACATTTCAAGTTTAGAGCCTCTAAAGGATTTGAAACTTTTGAGAAAGTTGTACCTAGACAGGAACTAAGTTAAGGATCTATCTCCGCTGTGTCATTTGAAGCAGTTAAATGTGCTTAGACTTGATCAAAATCTAGTCTTTGACGTCACTCCCCTTCAACGTCTACCTCTTTACAAGCTTTCTCTAGCGTACAACCAGGTCTAAGACATTTCTCCACTCGGCCGCATCAAGTTTAAGGATCAAGACCCTGGGTATAGGGTCTTGATCCGATAGTTCATGACGGGACGCTTAAAAGTGAAATCACTTGTATTATAATTAAGTGAACTGTTGTCTTTATTTCCTTTTATCACTCTTACTTCATTTTAAAATCGAGTCATTTTTTGTCCATTTGAAAAATATCGATTTTTTGAGGTAGCTGAAAATTCACATACAAGTTACATATATGATGACTATAAATCTCCAGAGCTCCCAGCATATTTCATAATTTTACTACTTTCATCTTTCCATATAAATGTAAACCCAGTCTATGTATTCAATAATTTTTTGGTTCACTATTTTAACTTGAATTTTCATATTTGAAGTCTAATTTTAACAATTATACAATAATATTAAACTAGTATTATATATATAATTCAAATATCTTCTTTTGTAATTCTTGGTTCATTTTAATAAGTAATTTAGATTATCAGTATTATTATTTCATTTAATAATTATTTCAACACGTTACTGCGAAAAACAGGTTATCTTAACACCTGAGCAAACATAAGAATTAGACGTCAAACACTTCTCCCAAACAAAACCCGCTGTAACTATTCACGTTCCAGCAAGGGGTGAAGATACTGTGGTACAGTCACAAGCTCCGCTATTTAAAATCGAGGAAGTCGAGACATAAATTCAGTAAATGTATGAATATACATCAGCTGGAGAATCAGATTTCGGAAACTTGCATCTCAAATACGCACATAAAGCTTGCGATAGATTACTCATCCAAATGTTCAAACAAGGCTTCAATCAGATACATGAAGCAGTAACTATCAAGGACAAATCTAAACTATACAAATCTAGAGTTGTATACATAGATAAACACAAACTTGATAGTGATGGAAAACAGGATTATAGACCAGTACAAGTCCAAGAAGCACTGCTCTCCTGCTACCATTCCATGCTCAAAAGACGTTTAGCAAAATTAAAATCAATTAAAACTAATTTGCAATCACACCATCCGGAATGCTATTAGTCAAACACAAACTCGCTCTGGCAATCGAAGGCGGCCTTATCGCCATCAAATTCGACGTGAAAAGAGCCTTCTCGAGTGTTAGACACGAATTGATTGAGAGAATGCTGATAGAGCAGGGGGTAAGTAATATAGATTCCCGCTATATCATGAACCAAATCAAAGCCAGATGGTCAAACAATTTCCATTAACTCCAAGTAGGAATAAACCAAGGTTGTAACCTTAGTACAATCCTATACTGTGGTTTCTCAAACTAAATCATGGAGAAGACACAGGCTGCAAAAGACCAAAATGGAAACTCATATAAATTCGCTTTGGGGTTTATAGACGACATGGTCGTAGTCACAACTCCCGACAAAATCCAACAAACTATCAACGAAACGATTGCCTTGTACAAAGAAATGCATTTAGAAGTAAATACCGAAAAATGCGAGTGCACTCACCCCAACTTCTTTAACAAATCAGGAATCGTGAACTTTTTAGGCTAAGATTTTGGAAAAACAGCGAAACCACTGGCAAAACAAATCACGGACAATCTCAAAAAGAAATTCGATGGATACGCAAAATTAGACATTCCAAACAAGGATAAACTTCTACTCTTCTGCCAATGCATCGTAAGCGCCTGTAATTACGGACCTCTCCTCGATGTCGCGAAACACTGCGCTGAGAACAAGCAGCTTTATCAAGAAATTGACAAGCAGCTGATGGCAGACATGGAAGAAATACTCCACTCAAATACATCCTCTGATGCACTCCAAAAATTCGCATTTGACTTCAAATGCCAAGGAGGTCTTGGAATCATCTTACCCGGCGCGTACTACGATTAGATGAAGGTAGATCAAATCCAAAAGATTGACTACTATATTCGAGAAAATGGGGATCAAATTACCAAATCCAAACTCGAATAAATCATTGGCAAAATAAACGCCAAAATGACTAAATCTAAGAATTTCTTCAGAGACACACGCAAAGAAATGAAAATCCAAGAAAAAATGTCAATACATGTCGACGACACGGTGCCTAAACCAGGGTACACACTGCTGGGCCGTAGAAGAATGGACAACACGGCATTCTAGTACATGATCAACTGGGTTTTCAACAATGTGATGGATACACCAATCCCAGAAATTTGCGAACTGTGCAAAAACCATACAAGGAAGGCCACGAACAAGACTGTAAAAAGATCAACGAGCTGAACATAGCAGCCCACGACCGTTTTGCAAACTTCCTTGAAAGAATCCTCAGAAAGAGATATCAAGCCAGAAAAGTCTGCAAAGACAACGACAACAGGTTGGAAGACCGGACTAAACCGGACATCAGCATTGTGGTCAACGGAGTTCAGATTTATTTGGATATTGGAATCACTTGGGATCTTGATAAATACTACGCTCTCAAAGAGTAGCATTATCGGGACAAAAAGGATTAAAATGGTAACCCGCTCAAAATTATTCCGATTATAATCGGTAAGAATCTCACCATTCATTAAAAGTCGAGAGAATTCTTGGAAGAACTCCGAGTTAATTTCGAGACAATTTATGAAGAGATTGGCTACATGATAAGTACCTCTCAAACACACCGAGCTGAGATTATGTATAGAAAGAAAGTAGTCCAAAGGGGCGAAAAACATAGCGAGATCGATGTAGAGAAACCAAGTGCCAACCGCTTTGCCTCCCTAGCGGACAGTGATGTTTAATTCAAACACACTGACAGCTATGGGAAAATCTTTGATTACCTTCACGAAAAAGGGATGATGAAGGTAGCCACACAATCTCCAATCAAAGAAGTGCCCGCAAAGCCAAGACAGAAAAACTTTGAAAAAGCCCACAATACAAAGACTAAAAAGAAGTCCACGCAAACAGCAGAAAAAGGCAACAATAAACTGGAGGACACGTCCACAAAGAAAAAACCTGACAAACCCACCCAGACCAAAGTAATCCCCAACGCGAAAGGCAATGACAAGAAAATTTAGTCTCTCAAAGAGAAGATCGCCAAATTGTAAAGAGAATTGTAAAGTTAATTTGATACAGCGGCGGCAGTGATGCGTAAATTCAAAGAAACCAAAAAGAAGCATGACGACAAGAAGATCACTTAAAAGACAAGCAATGCCGAAGCCCAGCCTGAAAACGAGAAGAAAAAGACTAAAGTAAGTTAGAAAGCTGAACCTACGAAGAATATCGAAGAAAAAGCGCCTGACAAAACGAAGCTTAAGGACGCTCAGAAGCAGAAAGAGAAAAAGCCCCCAGTCTAAAAGTCACAAGATCAAAAGACCACTAAAATGCCCCAATCGAACGCAAAGTCTCCTCAAAAAGAAACTTAGAAAAAGAAAGAGGATAAATAACCTGTCTTAGAAAAGCCTGTCAAATCATAGCCAAAAGATGGTCAAAATGAATAAAAAACGATTACTGACGCAAAATAGGAAACCAAGCCAATCTTAACGAAAGCCTAGAAGAAGAAGCTCCAAATGGAATATCAGAAATAGTTTATCTAACAATAGAGAGCTAAGGAAGATATCAGCGAAGCTAAACCCTAGGAAAAAGTTAATCTACCACCGGCAATATACCCCGAAATTAGGAATTTGCAAAATCAAATAAACTAAGAAGGACCCCAGGTACCTAATCAAGTTAACGAAACAGTGCATCAAAGGCAACCACCACCAAGCAATGCCAATACAACGGAACAACCTCCCGTGCAAGCCGAAGGAAATAACGAGCAAAGAGAAACTGAGACGCGAGAACCAGTTTCTGGAAATTAAGTTAGCGAATCAGGTAAAACTGGTCCGCTGACGACTCCGTGAGGGCCCTGTTGGGTCCTTACTGAGTGGGCATAAATGACGGGTTGAGCCCGTTTTGAAAGTGGAAACACTGGCGTGCGAGAGCCTATGTTTCGCTTTCGAAAGTCTCAATGAAGTCTGTTTGTGCCGTCTCGAGGAAGTGAGATATATATATAATTCAAATATCTTCTGTTGTAATTCTTGGTTCATTTTAATAAGTAATTTAGATTATCAGTATTATTATTTCATTTAATAATTATTTCAACACGTTAGTATTCAGTATTACTTTTAATTGAATCAATTAATACATACTATTTAACTAATTTTGCCTAATTATTGTTATTTAATAAGTAATCATAATTACTATCCATTCAATAATAATGACAATTTTCATCCACAAATATAAATTATAACATGTTTATTTCATATTTTACCTAGAAATATAGTGACAGAAACTGACTTTGAATTCATAGTAGTATTTTAAAAATAGGAATAACTCGTGATAAATAGATAAGCTATTGATATTATAATAAAATGAAGAAAAATAAATAGTAAATATCGGTCAACAGAACATTGATGTTGATAAAGTTGATGTTGAAGATGAAGTCAGTCCAGTTGAAGACGAAGTTTAATAACCTGTTGGACATTTCTTTTAATCAAGTTGCGCAGCACAGCATAGACGAATATATTAGGGATTTCAGTAATATGTTCCAATCGCCACCGACAAAGAAATAAGTACGCGTTTACAGTAAAATTAAGATACTGAACGATTCAACTTAATTCTTGTATAAAGTTAGCTCAAATCAGATTCTATCCAAAATATAGCTTTAATTCTAACATGTTAAAACACAGTTTGCTCTTAAGCAGGGAGAGATTTGCAGCGAGCTGAACCAAGCGGTTCATCTTTTACTGGTTCTTTTAAACGATTCAGTGTTTTGAAAGAGATTTCTACGGTAACTTGTTTCTCGTCATTGGTTAGGATTTAAATTGAATATAATGCGGTTCTCATTGAAAATAAGATAACAAGTTTAATACGACTAGTTATTTGAATGAGATATATTGATATAGATAATTCAAGCTCATACACGGCACATTGTTAGCTTATAGCATTAAAATAAACCACAATAATAGTAATCATCAACTATATAAATAATTTTGAATAATACAACATGCTACAATCTAACATCACCCCGTGTTGGGAATATATTGTTTTAAATGAAAGACTAAGCATGTATCCACATCAGCCATGCGTCAAAATACTGCTTTTATTACTTTCACTCATTGAAGTGGGTGAATATTAATATACTAGTATGCGCACAAAATGTGCAGCAAGCACTTTGTTAATTAAGAATGTGACTTAATCTTTAAGAATAGTATTTCTCATATTTTGTCAAAGAATTGCAGTTGTAATTGAAAAACAAACTGTTTGGTTAGTGTGTAATATAACTAAATATTTATTCTAGAACTTAAACCCAAATTTTATCAATTACAAACCCAAAGAACACTTAAATTAAGAAAGTGAATCAAATCCTTCAAAGTAGCACTGTAACAATATATTTCCTAAGTGCTGGCGTGTAACAGTTATATAAAAGAGACTCTATTCTTACACAAAGACATGATATTCAATGTTTTAAACAATAAGTATCTTAAATGTTTAATGCAATCTATTTCTATCACTCAGCATTTGTACTTGTGGGCATTCGCGAGCCTGTTGAGATACCAACGTTAGTCGTCGTTCATGTTGGAAATCATTGTTTTGTGGGCGGCACTGATATCTTTCAGTGTATCCATTTTTTCCATAAGTTGCTTCAACACGTCGTGTTTATTGAGAATTCTCTGTTTCAGCTACCTGAGTTCTTCCAAATGTTCGTCGCTACCAAAGGAGTCGTTGCTTGAGCTTGACCGAAATTGGTCGAAAAAGTCTTTGGTTTCTATTTTATCGGCAGCTTTCGGAGTTACAGAATTCTGCTTCTGGTGCAAGTTCTCCTGCGAAAGGAAGATGCTCAGCAGCTTCTTTGGAGGCTACCTAGTAAAGGACTGCATAACCGGAAGCGAGTGGTTCTTCAGGTACTTCAGACTCATGGAGTGCTTGGTTTGGTGTTTCATTGGGAAGTGGGAACACATATATCTTATCCGCCAAACGATAATTTATAAGTGCAACATTTATTGTTTATATTTTTCGTGTACATATTTAATAAGCAGCACTTAGTGTAATCTTATTTCATATCTTACATCATGAAATCGAGAAAGTTTATAATATTTTGTAAACCGTCACTAAATCATTGTAAATATTTCTATTGTCAACTCTTCATTACAATCTATAACTGTTTATCTAGGTATTTAAATATAATAACTGAATGAAGATGTGCAGTCTTAAGAATTTGTTGACTGATAAGTATTACACAATTAGCAGTATAATTAGCTAATTTAAAGTTATATGATCTTTTAAATAACAGAGCATTATATTAAAGATGCTTCTCATACCGCAAAAAGAACATAAAAGTTTTACAAAACATAAAGTTTTGTTGTATTCTCTGATCTCATCTTTCGTCCGTTAGCTCTTCGAACTTATGAAGTACATTTTGCACTATATTTTGTTATATATTTCATATTTCATTATATTTCTTATAAAACATATCAATAATGAACGTATGAGCGTACTAGTATAATAATACAACCATAAAATCTGATTTGTTATCATATTTTGTTTGAATGATTCAGGAGAAGAAGATGGGATGATTGAATTAAGCCTTCATAAGTTAATAAGGTTATAGTTAAGTGAGTCATTTATGTTATCATGTTTGAAATTTCAAAGATAACTTATTGAATATTGTATATTTTTATATTATATATTATCATAGTTATATTTTAATAATTTTTTATATTACAACTAAAAGTGTGTTTTCATTCGGTTCTATATGTTTTTGATAACATGATCAGTTTCTTGTTGCATTATTGTTTTTTGTTGCACTTCCAGATCTCCCCCACTTCTTAATGTTGTCCTTTGTGTTGGTCTAGTCTCAGTATTACTACGATTTGTCAGTTGAGTTGAAAAACGGTGTGTTTGATGTGGAGTTTGATTCTTTATTTGATTATAACTCTCAGCAACTCCTAGTTACTCTTTAGGTGATTGCATCGAATACTTTGCTCACTTTCAAGAAGTACGCGGTAGTTAATTATGAGTAGGAGGTCCAAGCTTTTATTTCATGCGCGGACGTTACTCCTCTTAACTAGAACTGCCCGTAACTCCTTCAGGGAGTCAATTTCAATCTGCTCGTTAACGTTTCAATTTCAAGGCCGGATTTGTCCAATAATCAGGAGTTCCCAAATATGATTTCGTTTTTTGAGAAAACAACTTCAAAAAGAACCGTTGGAATTATTGTCGGGTGCGTTTTGGGAGCTGTTGTTTTTATTCCGGCCCTTATAATCGGAATCTGCTGCTGCGCGAAGAAGAAGAGAACTGAACCGCTCGTTATTCAAGGGCAAGTTATGCACCAAGTAGGGATGCCGGTGATGATGGATAAATTACAGTGAGTTTATTCTTATTAATTCAAAGTTATAATTCATAATTATTACAATATTATTACAGTATTACAATACGTTACAATATACATATAATATATCTTAATATAATAATTGTACATATAAAATTATTGCGTTCTTTGTGAAGTATATGTTTGATGAAAATGAAGAGAATAAGTTAAGTTATATCTTATTTAGCTATATTTTATGTTTGTAATAATTTTGATGAATTATAAAATAAAATTTATAATTTTAATGGATAGTACTGAGTTGGAAGTTGTGTAACTAATGATTACTAACTGTAAATTAGATTTAGAATTAATGTATTACTATATATTGATTTTTAGTAAGTTTAATATTTAACCACAACAAAATGACATTTTTGACATTAAATGAAAATGATATATTTACTTACAATAGCTATAAGCAATATGAATAATAAATGATAAATTAGTTTAAAAACAAAACAACACGATAATAATTATAAATTTATCATAACTAGTACATTTAATCAATATAATTTGTGGAAGCACTTGATATACAGTAACTTAAGAAATTGACGATGCAAAATAAATCAGTTATGTACAATTTATGAATCAGTCTAAATCAGAAATAGATTATGGATAATGCCTTCAAGTAAATAGGGAAGTTACTGCATACGTTTCGAATCCGGATGGTCCTACATACATAGTTTATTTAGATACACATAATATCATATGGAGGATCGAAAAATATAAATACCACGCAGTTTTTCCAGTACGTCCCACTGATGGTGGTATGAGAGTAAGTATTGTAAATAACAGATTGTCAACAAGATTTGTAGCTGATGCTGTTAGAATCCAAAGCAGAAAACATTTAGCTCAACTAGGAATTTCATTGGCTTCAAAAAGACATTAATGTTCAGTTGGTGTTATGGTTTACGGGGCTCGCATGGAAGCTACATTTTAAATGGATAAAGGTAGATATGTTGTATATTTTACAAATTTAAAGAAAATATTTGATGCTGAGATATCCAACACATACTATGCATCTGTAGATGATCGTATGTTCCTTCTCAGCGATGGATATCGATAATTACACTTAAGGGTAGACGATTTTGACGATATGGTGGTATTAATATACCTATTGGGTGCTATGTAAGGAGCCGAATTCAGAGAATGATAGTTTTGTTAAATAATTATAATTCCTTTTTAATAAAATATAATAAAAGTAATTTAATCCACACCACATAAACATGTTTCAGCTAGAATGTTTATTTGGGCAGAACCCAGCTAAATTAACCATAAATATGGAATAATATGAACGTATAGAACAAAATAATTTAAATATTTATAAAATTAATAATAAATGTAGAATTTAATAATTATAGTTCATTAATATTGATAAACCAATAGTTCTTGGAGAATACGTGAACATTTTATAACTTAAGCATTTATGCATGACTAGTTAACGTATAAGTAAGACTCAAGAATTAGACATAAATATACTCAATAACATTGAACAAAATACATTATTGGAAACGTTATCGATTAAAAATTATAAAGTGAAAGATTAAAAACCGTTGATGAAGCTAAAGGCGTTATAAAATTTAATTTTAGTAGGAGATTTAATCGAGGATTATGAAATTCTGCAAAAATTTCATTTAAGATTCTTTTCAATATCACATGCATCATTAAGTTAAAAAGATAAACATGTAATATCTCAGTTATATTAAGTAAGACAGCTAACTGTTCATGGTTGTGGTTTAAATGAAGTGCACTTGCTTTAGGAACTTTAATAATTGAGAGAATTAACTTTGAGCAGCAATTAAATTAAAAATAGTAACTTTGTTGGTTGTAGCTTTAGGTTATTGTAAAAACTTAATGTTTCTGAAAATAGTTTACAATCTTTGGATTATATAACTGATTTATCACCTTGTTTATTTGAAATTAACGCTAACCGTAATAAAATATACCGGATATTACACATTTCCTCTCTTAATACGAATATTGAAAGACTTGATTTATCATTTAATAAACTGCGTGATATAAGCTAGTTATTATTGTTCAAAAATTTGAAAGATTTAAATATTGGATTTAATAAAATTGGTGAAAAGAGTCTACAAAGTATTTAGCATCTTAAAATTCAGACTTTAATAATAACCTAAACGCATTGTAGGTCACTCAAATGCGTTAATACTGAAACATTAACTCATATTGAAATGAACAGAAACGCAAAAACAAATTTTGACATCTCAAATCTGTTTTAGTGTCGAAATTTAAAGGCATTTCACATAAATTCGGCCGTTCTCCCAAATAATAAACTTAAAAGCTAAAAATCATTTAACAGGATTCTTATATTCTAAAGAGCCAGCTTGGAGTATTACAAAACGATAACGTTCCATTTGCGGTTAAACGGCTTCTATTCTTCATTAGAATGAGAGTTCAAGATTCAAAACTAACTTAAATGCACTGGAACTTGGCCCAAGTTAACTTCGCTCTTGCAATGCAACTTAAAGACCTTGGATTTCAAACAAGGCAACACAAATAAGAGGTAAACTACAGACTACACAATATAATTCACAAATAAATGAAAAAGGCTTAGCAAAACGAAATTCTTAGTCGCAAAGTGCAAAAATACGTAGTACTTCTTTAATTTTTAGGTATTGAATGACTACACACTAGCAGTTGTCAAAATATTAGAATTTACGTGTCATTAGAAGAGATGATGCAAAGATTGGATTCAATATATATAGAATTGTATTTGTATTACATATCCTTTGATTTTAATACTTATTTATATGTTTTATATGATGTGTTTTCACACCTTATTATGTTTGATCCTCATTAATTACTGGAACTAACACTTAAAAAATAGAAGCTATCCGAAAATTAATTGAAAGAACTCGTTTTTCGTGTTTAAACGTTATTTGTGATGGAACCTAATGTAGTATCCGTACCATTACCAGTATAAATATGTGGAGATTTGCATGGTTAATTTTATGATGTTGTAAATTTATTTAAAGTTGGTGGTACTCCAGAATAATGTAAATATATATTTATGGGAGACTATGTTGACCGTGGCTACTACTCATTAGAAGTTATTACATTACTCTATTTATACAAAATAATCTATCCTAATCAATTATATCTTTTGCGTGGAAACCACGAAAGTAGAGCGATTACTTAAATATATGGTTTTTACGACTAGTGTCTAAAGTATTATTAACATTCATCAATATGGAAAGGATTTATCGAGTCTTTTGATTATATGCCGATTGCAGCTATTGCTGGAGAACAAGTATATTGTGTGCATGGTGGCTTATCGCCTCAATGTCCGTTATTAGATGATGTTCGTATTATTGGTCGTGCTATTGAAGTCCCAATAAGAGGAGCTTTAGCAGATTGTCTTTGGAGTGATCCAACAACAAAAAACATGGTTGAATATTTTAAGCCTTCGGATAGAGGTGCTGGCTACGAATACGGTCCAAAAGCAGTTGAAGAATTCAGCAGATCAAATGGTATACAATTAATTGCAAGGTCTCATTAACTTGCCCCTGAAGGTTACTAATTTCATTTTAACCAAACATGCGTGACTGTTTGGTCTTGTCCAAATTATATGTATAAATGTAAAAATTATGCAAGTATAATGTAGGTAGATAATCATCACAATTGTAATTTTTTATTATTTACAGCCGTAGATTTGCACGAGAAGAAACCAGATTGATGAAAACTATTTTAAATATATTTTTTATAATTATATCAAGTCATATAAAAGAGACTCAGTTCTTAAACACAGACATTATATTCATTGTTTTAAACAATAGTAATCTTCTAAATTAAATATAATCTATTTCTATCACTCAGCATTTGTACTTGTGGGCATTCGCGAGTCTGTTGAGAAGCCAGCGAGCATCATCGTTCATGTTGGAAATCATTGTTTTGTGGGCGGCACTGATATCGTCCAGCTTTTCTGTCTTAGCATTCAGCTGCTTCAAAACGTTTGTTTTGGCGATAATTCCAGCCTTCAGGTTCTGAAGCTCGTTCAGCTGTTCGGTGTTATCACAGGAATCATCACCAACAATAAGCTTAAATTGGTTGAAAAAGTCTTAGACCTGCACTTGGTCGACCGCTTTCGGAGTAATATCGCAGTGGTTTTGAAGCAGGTTCTCCTGCGATAGGAAGATGCCGAGCAGCTTCTTCGGAGGCTGTCTGGCAAGGGACTGGATGGCCGGAAGCGAGTGGTTCTTCAGGTTCTTCAGACTCAGGGTGTGCTTGGGAGCTTGGCGTTTCATTGTGAAGTGGGGCATAGATATCTAATACAAATCACGTATTAAAGCGTGCGATAAGTGTTCATAGTTTCATGTGCTTATTTAATGAACACTTAGTGTAATCTTAATTTATAAACCTAAGTATACATTTCAATAAAACATATAGCATAAAATATATATTGTTCTGTTATCCTATTGTTTATTTATTTTATTTGTGAACTGATTATTGAAAATTGTAGATACCCATCTTTGAATAATTATAATATATAACAATATTTAGTAATTCCCGATATAACTAGATAGTTACACAGAAGCACACAACCTGTAAAAATGAAGGTGAAAGAAGATCTAGTTCAAGAAGTTTAGTTTTGTCGGTAAGTGTGTTATATTTCATTTTAATATTTTGATGTTTTAAGTATATAAATATTCAAATTAGGTTTATGTTAAAAGATAGTAACGAATCCAGTATTATGTAGAATTCGTACATAAATACCACAAATATATTGTCTAGTATTACAATGAAGTTATAAATTATACATTAAGATGAATATTAGAATGTTTAATACGAGTTCTATAACTTCTTAATGACAAAATATTGAATTAAAATATTTAACTGTAGTATATTATTATGTATGTTACTCCTTTAAGAAATATGTTATCTATCGAAAACACTACTAAGATAACCTAAGATATAAACTGGGGGATAAACTCGTGTTGATTATGCTATTCGCCCGCGTTTTAACGTTTGCGTCGTAGATTATCGCACCACTCCTAAATGCTATTCGTTTCTCTTTTAGCCCAGCCGTGCTACATCTACCTCGAGGCCGAGCTCGACGACGGGAAGTTTTCCGTTGAGTTTAAATCTGGCTGCCACCAGACAGGAGCTCCGCTGCAAGTCACTTTGACGCCTAACATCTACGGAGCCCCAGCGCTTGTCTTCAGCAAAACGGTCGCCGTCGAAGACAAAGGCGAGGTGGACGTGGACTTCACGTGCGCCGACACAGCCCCGTACAATCCCAGCTGCGACGCCATCCTCGACGCGCTGAGAACCAACATCACTGGAACGATCGTGATTTCAGATCTCGCAGATCCGTTGGCTAATCCAGCCGAGACATTCCAGTATGTGTTCATCGACGTGGACTATAAAAAAGGAAAACTGACTAATTAATAAATAGGAATTATCGTGGGGTGCTCAGTTGCTGGGATTGTACTTATCATAGTTGTAGTATCAGTATCTTGTTACTTCTTTTTTAACTATGCAGCTGGTTAGTTTTAGTCTTGAAAATTAGTGATCCAGTATATAATAAATAATAATATAATTTTTATTAATATTATTTATTAATTTTTTAAATATGAGTATCATCCAATATATGATGAAGTAGATAATACTAATCATGAAATCAAAATGTGCAGTAATTATTATATATGAAATATTAGAATTGGAACTTGGCGTTTCATTGTGAAGTGGGATCATGAAGATATCTTCAGTAAAGTACGTTAAACAATATATATCATTTGTTGTTTACAGTTTTCATGTCCAGATTTAATAAGCACTTAGTGTAATCTTAATTCATATTATATATCATAAATAGAAGCAAAAAATGTTTTAATTAATTTGTAAACTTTCATTAAATCATTGTGTCAAGGATTTTTAATTTATTTACTTTATTGTTATAACTGTTGAATTTGAACCACTGCAAATATAAATTGATCAATTTATCACTCTTTTTAACTAGTGTTTTAGAACTATTTTTCGTGAACAATAAACACTACATGTATGTCTCATTTTAGAAATATTAGGTGAAAGTCAATTCATTCATATTTTAAACAACTATCTCATAAAACCAATTTTGGCATAAATTACAAAAGTTCGTTGTTAGCTATTGAATCCCTAAACTCAACAACAGTATCCCTAACTCATCTTCAAGGATTGTCAAGTCAATATTTGCAAACAAAAAGCTTAAAAACAAGGTTGCATGCTATTTAATGTTCTGTTATCTAGTTTTTATGAAACAAAATGTTTGATAACACGAATTCACAAACGTAAATTCATATTTTCCTATACAATCAAACGCTCGTTCTTCTCCTAAGATCCAGTTATTAAATCGTTTTAATGTACACTTCTACTAGCAATAGAACTGAGGTTCGTAGTTGATAACATGGACGTATACAAGAACGTTCTGTAACTGCGCTTTCTAGTCACTCACGTATCGTCCGTTGTGTTTGCAGATAAAACACACCCACTCCCAAATGTTAGCGATATCTGTTTTAGCCGCGACGCCGTGCTACATCTACCTCGAGGCCGAGCTGGACAAGGGCTACTTCACGGTCGAGTTCACTTCGCTTTGTCAGCTGTTGGGTTCGTAGCTGCAGGTAACTCTCACGCCGAACATAAATGGCGCGCCGCTGGTGTTCTCCAAAACGGCCGTCGTTGATCCGAAGCGCGAGGTGAAGGTCGACTTCAGGTGCGCCGATATCATCCCGTACAACGCGAACTGCGACGCCGCTCTCAGCGCGTTGAAGACGAATATCACCGGCACGATTGTGGTCGCAGACCTCGCCAACCCGGCGGCGCACCCGGACGAAACCTTCCCGAACGTGTTCATCGAGGTGGACTACAAGGACAGCAAGCTCGACGGAGAAGAGATCGGAATCATAGTCGGCTGCTCGGTCGGCGGAGTCGTGCTCATTGTCATCATCGTCTGCGTTGCCTGCTACTACAAGAAGAAGAACGCAGCCCTGAAGCAGCCCCTGCTCAACATTTACCAGCAACAACCGCCCGTTCAGCAGTTCGGGGCCATGCCTGTAACTGTTCCTCAAGCGAATACCGTCGGTTCGTGGTGATAAATTATTTTACAGTTTATTTGGGAATATTTTAATGAAGTTTATTTTTTGTTTCCAAGACTCTCAAAATTTTATTAAATTGTTTTATAATCTTGAAAACATTACTAGATAACCTAAGATATAAACTGGATAAACTCGTGTTGATTGTGCTAATCGCCCGCGTTTTAACGTTTGCGTCGTAGATTATCGCACCACTCCTAAATGCTATTCGTTTCTCTTTTAGCCCAGCCGTGCTACATCTACCTCGAGGCCGAGCTCGACGACGGGAAGTTTTCCGTTGAGTTTAAATCTGGCTGCCACCAGACAGGAGCTCCGCTGCAAGTCACTTTGACGCCTAACATCTACGGAGCCCCAGCGCTTGTCTTCAGCAAAACGGTCGCCGTCGAAGACAAAGGCGAGGTGGACGTGGACTTCACGTGCGCCGACACAGCCCCGTACAATCCCAGCTGCGACGCCATCCTCGACGCGCTGAGAACCAACATCACTGGAACGATCGTGATTTCAGATCTCGCAGATCCGTTGGCTAATCCAGCCGAGACATTCCAGAATGTGTTCATCGACGTGGACTACGATGCTGATGAGCTGGCTAGCCAGCAAATAGGAATTATCGTCGGATGCTCAGTCGCCTCCGTCGGGCTTATCATAGTTATAATTTGTGTTGCTTGCCACTTATCGAAGAAGCGCGCAGCCAAAAAGCTACCGCTGCTAGACACCTACCATATCCATTAGCCACCAGTTCAATAATTAGGAGTGATGCCAATGATGGTGAATATACCAATTGGCTCGTTGTGATGAACAATTATATTATTTTGAATTCATTCTGCCGAAACGGATATGTTATATTATTTATCATAAATGTTTCACTCCATCAATGAAACTAACTAAAAAGTATATATTGGAATGCCTGAATCTTAACTAACGATTTAAAGTTAGCTCGGAAGAATAACTTGTAGATGTTTTAAGAATGAATATAAAGTTGGAAAGTTAGTTGCTTTCATTGTGCGACACGAGTAATATTGTGGATTTATAAAAACTTACGAGCTGCAAAACTAA
The DNA here is from genome assembly GCA_963988835.1 of Hexamita inflata. NCBI lineage: Eukaryota > Fornicata > Diplomonadida > Hexamitidae > Hexamita > Hexamita inflata. Next base: position 160,090 of record CAXDID010000977.1, read on the forward strand.
CATCAGAAATATCTCACTTCTTCGAAAGCTAGTTAACTTAACTACTCTCAATATTTCGCGCAATCAAATATCGGACATTTTGCCTATCTCTAACTTAGTGGGGCTGAGAACTCTTTGCGCTAGTGAAAACCGCATTTCAGATATAGACCCTCTGGAGAATCTAGTTAAATTGCAGTATGTAGATTGTGTGGATAACAGAATTTAAGGCGTTTAACCTCTCGCAAATCTAGCGAATGTGGAAGAACTGCACCTGTCTATCAACAACATTTCAAGTTTAGAGCCTCTAAAGGATTTGAAACTTTTGAGAAAGTTGTACCTAGACAGGAACTAAGTTAAGGATCTATCTCCGCTGTGTCATTTGAAGCAGTTAAATGTGCTTAGACTTGATCAAAATCTAGTCTTTGACGTCACTCCCCTTCAACGTCTACCTCTTTACAAGCTTTCTCTAGCGTACAACCAGGTCTAAGACATTTCTCCACTCGGCCGCATCAAGTTTAAGGATCAAGACCCTGGGTATAGGGTCTTGATCCGATAGTTCATGACGGGACGCTTAAAAGTGAAATCACTTGTATTATAATTAAGTGAACTGTTGTCTTTATTTCCTTTTATCACTCTTACTTCATTTTAAAATCGAGTCATTTTTTGTCCATTTGAAAAATATCGATTTTTTGAGGTAGCTGAAAATTCACATACAAGTTACATATATGATGACTATAAATCTCCAGAGCTCCCAGCATATTTCATAATTTTACTACTTTCATCTTTCCATATAAATGTAAACCCAGTCTATGTATTCAATAATTTTTTGGTTCACTATTTTAACTTGAATTTTCATATTTGAAGTCTAATTTTAACAATTATACAATAATATTAAACTAGTATTATATATATAATTCAAATATCTTCTTTTGTAATTCTTGGTTCATTTTAATAAGTAATTTAGATTATCAGTATTATTATTTCATTTAATAATTATTTCAACACGTTAGTATTCAGTATTACTTTTAATTGAATCAATTAATACATACTATTTAACTAATTTTGCCTAATTATTGTTATTTAATAAGTAATCATAATTACTATCCATTCAATAATAATGACAATTTTCATCCACAAATATAAATTATAACATGTTTATTTCATATTTTACACAGTAATCGAGTTGGGATCGAGATCAGAAGGCGTGTTGAAATTTATTGAATGAATTTGTTTTACCTTGGCCACGAATAATAAAGTAAAATTTTATTTAAATTATGCATCACACTCCAAAATTTACACTTCAAATATGGTTACTAAACGTAATTATAACTGAAGCCACAACTATTTGGTGCACTAAGCAACTTGGGATTCTTTGTAAAATTATTTATTTCAATATAAATTCAAGTAGTTGCTTTGAAAAAATAGATTGTAAAAGACGCTTTATTATTTTCAACTTTTTATCGGCACACAGCTTTAACTTGACGGAAACTTGCACATCGCTAGCATGTTGACTTAATTTCTTGTGAGATACATTGAACGGCGATTTGAGTTTCGAGTGTTTCATAATTTCAATAGAATATTTGTGAAAGAAACGGGATTAAATACAATAGTAAAAACTGAAGGAGCGGCTGCGGTAATCCAGGTTTTTTTGAAGATATTTACTGAAATAGTAAATGGTGTCTCGTCAAGTTTTGACTTAGTTAATTTGTTTCAACAATTATCAATTATCAAAATATTGAAAATAATATTTTTCGAAAATACATTCTGTGGAGTTTTAAATTAAACTACTACAATTAAATTATCTGATTGCTTCACAGCATTAATTAGTTACCTAAATTTCATAAGCTAAGAAAACATAATAGTGATTATATTTAAGCTGCACTTAACAGCTCATATTGATTCAGTATAGAAGTAGTACAGTTTATTGGTATATTCTGACAATAACTATGGATACACGTAAAGGATTTACGCTTCTTACGTAATAATGCTCTGAGTTACAACTTCGACTATTTGCCCTTTCTAATATCTACTAAAATACGATACTTAAACAAAACTACTTGGTCTCATATTAATATAAATATACTAAACAGTTTAATAATTTTTTAAGTTTTATTAAACTCCACTTCATCATAAATTGTATTCATAGTGCTAAAGTATTGTAATGTAAATAAGATTGAGAACTGAACGACGTAGAAATTAATTCAAAGAGACTTTATGACCTAAAATTATTTAAATATTTGGTATTGTGTAAAAATATTATTATGATTAGAATTAAGGTTTCAAAATTCAATAATAGGAGTACAATACATTTACTCCGATTGATACATAATGAGGAGCTTATTTAATACAAAATACATTTAATGCAGTTGAGACTTATTACATTCCTATCTCCTTCCTAGCATTTACAAAATTTTATAAAGTATAATTCTAAGAAATAAAACTTAAAGCATTTAATCGGTAATAGAAGTTGTTATAATTGTTCTTAAATATTTGTTTACATCGTTGAAGTTTAATAGTTCCGAAACCTCCTTTTAGACCACCAAAAATATTTTGTTGTCAATAATTAATGATAAGATATTAACCAATACTTTATTAATGAAATAATGACCACTTAATAATATCAATTCTAAATTAAATTCAGCTACTACAAACTTCATTGTTGTGTTTTCGAATTCAAAAATTTGTAGGTAAAGTGTGATAACTCAGCAATTCGAATCGACAAGAACGTCTAATGCTCACCAGCGATTTTTGAACATCTAAAAATGATTCCTAGAAGAAATATATGAATGATCGCGGAAATGTCTTTTCAACATTTTTTCAAAAGCAAACTAATTTGAGAAGATTTTGAAATAAGAATAATTATGATATTTGTAGTTTCTTTATTTGGCATCATATCTGAAAATAAGTCTGGATTGCCGCAGCATGAGAACCAGTATTTAAGCAACTTTTGTGCATTTATTTTCTTTCCCGAATTCCAAAAAAAGTTTAGAAATATTACTGTTATTTTACCTAGAAATATAGTGACAGAAACTGACTTTGAATTCATAGTAGTATTTTAAAAATAGGAATAACTCGTGATAAATAGATAAGCTATTGATATTATAATAAAATGAAGAAAAATAAATAGTAAATATCGGTCAACAGAACATTGATGTTGATAAAGTTGATGTTGAAGATGAAGTCAGTCCAGTTGAAGACGAAGTTTAATAACCTGTTGGACATTTCTTTTAATCAAGTTGCGCAGCACAGCATAGACGAATATATTAGGGATTTCAGTAATATGTTCCAATCGCCACCGACAAAGAAATAAGTACGCGTTTACAGTAAAATTAAGATACTGAACGATTCAACTTAATTCTTGTATAAAGTTAGCTCAAATCAGATTCTATCCAAAATATAGCTTTAATTCTAACATGTTAAAACACAGTTTGCTCTTAAGCAGGGAGAGATTTGCAGCGAGCTGAACCAAGCGGTTCATCTTTTACTGGTTCTTTTAAACGATTCAGTGTTTTGAAAGAGATTTCTACGGTAACTTGTTTCTCGTCATTGGTTAGGATTTAAATTGAATATAATGCGGTTCTCATTGAAAATAAGATAACAAGTTTAATACGACTAGTTATTTGAATGAGATATATTGATATAGATAATTCAAGCTCATACACGGCACATTGTTAGCTTATAGCATTAAAATAAACCACAATAATAGTAATCATCAACTATATAAATAATTTTGAATAATACAACATGCTACAATCTAACATCACCCCGTGTTGGGAATATATTGTTTTAAATGAAAGACTAAGCATGTATCCACATCAGCCATGCGTCAAAATACTGCTTTTATTACTTTCACTCATTGAAGTGGGTGAATATTAATATACTAGTATGCGCACAAAATGTGCAGCAAGCACTTTGTTAATTAAGAATGTGACTTAATCTTTAAGAATAGTATTTCTCATATTTTGTCAAAGAATTGCAGTTGTAATTGAAAAACAAACTGTTTGGTTAGCGTGTAATATAACTAAATATTTATTCTAGAACTTAAACCCAAATTTTATCAATTACAAACCCAAAGAACACTTAAATTAAGAAAGTGAATCAAATCCTTCAAAGTAGCACTGTAACAATATATTTCCTAAGTGCTGGCGTGTAACAGTTATATAAAAGAGACTCTATTCTTACACAAAGACATGATATTCAATGTTTTAAACAATAAGTATCTTAAATGTTTAATGCAATCTATTTCTATCACTCAGCATTTGTACTTGTGGGCATTCGCGAGCCTGTTGAGAAGCCAGCGAGCATCATCGTTCATGTTGGAAATCATTGTTTTGTGGGCGGCACTGATATCGTCCAGCTTTTCTGTCTTAGCATTCAGCTGCTTCAAAACGTTTGTTTTGGCGATAATTCCAGCCTTCAGGTTCTGAAGCTCGTTCAGCTGTTCGGTGTTATCACAGGAATCATCACCAACAATAAGCTTAAATTGGTTGAAAAAGTCTTAGACCTGCACTTGGTCGACCGCTTTCGGAGTAATATCGCAGTGGTTTTGAAGCAGGTTCTCCTGCGATAGGAAGATGCCGAGCAGCTTCTTCGGAGGCTGTCTGGCAAGGGACTGGATGGCCGGAAGCGAGTGGTTCTTCAGGTTCTTCAGACTCAGGGTGTGCTTGGGAACTTGGCGTTTCATTGTGAAGTGGGATCATGAAGATATCTTCAGTAAAGTACGTTAAACAATATATATCATTTGTTGTTTACAGTTTTCATGTCCAGATTTAATAAGCACTTAGTGTAATCTTAATTCATATTATATATCATAAATAGAAGCAAAAAATGTTTTAATTAATTTGTAAACTTTCATTAAATCATTGTGTCAAGGATTTTTAATTTATTTACTTTATTGTTATAACTGTTGAATTTGAACCACTGCAAATATAAATTGATCAATTTATCACTCTTTTTAACTAGTGTTTTAGAACTATTTTTCGTGAACAATAAACACTACATGTATGTCTCATTTTAGAAATATTAGGTGAAAGTCAATTCATTCATATTTTAAACAACTATCTCATAAAACCAATTTTGGCATAAATTACAAAAGTTCGTTGTTAGCTATTGAATCCCTAAACTCAACAACAGTATCCCTAACTCATCTTCAAGGATTGTCAAGTCAATATTTGCAAACAAAAAGCTTAAAAACAAGGTTGCATGCTATTTAATGTTCTGTTATCTAGTTTTTATGAAACAAAATGTTTGATAACACGAATTCACAAACGTAAATTCATATTTTCCTATACAATCAAACGCTCGTTCTTCTCCTAAGATCCAGTTATTAAATCGTTTTAATGTACACTTCTACTAGCAATAGAACTGAGGTTCGTAGTTGATAACATGGACGTATACAAGAACGTTCTGTAACTGCGCTTTCTAGTCACTCATGTATCGTCCGTTGTGTTTGCAGATTAAACACACCCACTCCCAAATGTTAGCGATATCTGTTTTAGCCGCGACGCCGTGCTACATCTACCTCGAGGCCGAGCTGGACAAGGGCTACTTCACGGTCGAGTTCACTTCGCTTTGTCAGCTGTTGGGTTCGTAGCTGCAGGTAACTCTCACGCCGAACATAAATGGCGCGCCGCTGGTGTTCTCCAAAACGGCCGTCGTTGATCCGAAGCGCGAGGTGAAGGTCGACTTCAGGTGCGCCGATATCATCCCGTACAACGCGAACTGCGACGCCGCTCTCAGCGCGTTGAAGACGAATATCACCAGCACGATTGTGGTCGCAGACCTCGCCAACCCGGCGGCGCACCCGGACGAAACCTTCCCGAACGTGTTCATCGAGGTGGACTACAAGGACAGCAAGCTCGACGGAGAAGAGATCGGAATCATAGTCGGCTGCTCGGTCGGCGGAGTCGTGCTCATTGTCATCATCGTCTGCGTTGCCTGCTACTACAAGAAGAAGAACGCAGCCCTGAAGCAGCCCCTGCTCAACATTTACCAGCAACAACCGCCCGTTCAGCAGTTCGGGGCCATGCCTCTTGTTCCAGTTCCAACCGGGAGAGTGTGAAAGTTGTTTATGCTTTCTTGAATTTATATTCGTTTAATAACATTTTAAAGGCAAATAAACTAATAAGAAAAAATAAATACATAAGGAAATGTAAGTTGAAACCGGTAACGGAAAAATGGTGTTTTAAGGCTATATTTTTTCAATGAAATCTTAAAATACATATAGTTTTGCAACCAAATTTTTAACACTTTACTGCATTTATTAAATAGTCAATTTGCCCTCTTAAAAACAAGACTTTAGACCAGTATAGTGTTACAATTGTAGAATAGCTTACTCACCGCTCAAAATTAATAATATACGGAGGAAAACATGAAAAGCAGGTAATCAATAATATAAATTTATCACTTGTCTTCTTTATCTAATTATTCTTTGTTTTCAATGTTTTCTCAATGATGACAAATTACCAACTGATAATATTTTCAAATATACTCATGTAACCACCTATCAAGTTTTTAATATTCTTCAACAATTTATGTGAATATCTGTTCAGATGATAATTCAACTTTTTGCATATCGATTTGGCGCGGAGCCACAATTATCTTGTTACTATATCGTGTATACTAATTATATAACTTTTAGTTCAAAATAATGAATCTGCCCCAAGATACAAAAACATGAAATGTATCAATTCAATAAAATATTTTGTAATGGTTCAATATTGATATATTATATATTAAAATATTCAATTCATATAATCACTTTTAATTCGATCAAATCTCCAAACCGTTTAATATTTCAAACCATGAGCCTTATAACCATGTAATAAAATCGTATTTTTGGTTCCAAAAAATAACACTGAATGGAGATAAGGGTTAAAAACTGAGAAAAACATCTCCTTTGTGAAAATTATTTAAATTATTCACCATTACAATTATTATTTTTACAGGGCGTCATTGACATAAGTTTTTATTATGAAGTTTACACGTTTATTTCGTAAAATACAATCTTTACTTGTTGTATATATTTTCTCTACTCTTCTCAATAGAGATTGATAACTACACTTCAACCCTTTATTGCATTGATCGTTCCAAAGACTCTTTATACCCTGTCTCCCGCCGTATTGTATCAAATTTCTTACAATTAATTGGTTTTCACGTTCACTAAATATATAACGTTTAATTTTGTTTCCAATGTAATTACAACGATCACTACCATCAAGTTGATGCTCTCCAAACAACTTAATGTAGTAATATTGTTACTCATCAACAATGTTATCAATGTTAAGAGTGCATACCTTATCGTTCTATTAATACATTATTCCTTCAATAGTTCTCTAGCCGGGAATTCCAAATAATTTAAGCTACACTCCTGATATAGATTAGCATATGCATCGACGAGTACAGTTATTTTTTGTACTTTATCTTTAAGATCCTTACTTTTAACCATGAGATTTCGCAAAACTGCACCACAAGCAATAACTATGGCTGTATTTAAGAGTAGTCGCATTTTTTAATTGCTAAAATGCAATTTATTTTGTCTAGAAAATAATTTTTTGTAGTTCTAACTCATTTTTATATAAATCATCACCCATACAATTGAGGTGTATGATTAGATTTAAATATATTTGTTAAATAATTTTATATTTATTAATTTTTCACTTTATTACAAAGTTTTTTCTTTGGTTTAAATAATTATATATTTGTAATTATTAACTTTCTTTAAACGCTATCACCATTGAAGCTTTTATTTGTCTAAAGTATCATTCACAAACGTTTGTAATATTAATTTTCGAAAATATTTCTACTGAATACTTTAAACCTTTCTTAATAATTACTTATAGCTACAATGTAATCCTTTACCGTTTTCTTTATTCCAAAGATTCTGCATTCCCTATCTTCCACCATGTTCTGTTATATTTCTAATAATCAGTTGTTGTTCTTACTTACTAAATTAACTAAACGTTTAACACAATTTCCAGAACTGTAGCAACGATTAGCACCATCAAGTTAATGTTATCCATATGATTAAATGTAATAATACAATTACCCATCAACCATGTTATTGATTGACATAATAAATATTTTTTCATCATGTTAACATACAATTCCTTTAATTTGTCTATTATTTATTAATATAAACTCTTCAAATTTTAGCTTATTAATTTCTACAAATCTATATCGACGAGTACAATTATTCTTTGAGCTTTTCTTTTGTCCTTACTTTTAACTGTGAGATTTTGCATAACTGCACCACAAGCTATTATTATGTTTATATTATAGAGTTGTTATATTTTTTAATTGTTAAATTGCTAATTATTTGGATGAATACAAATATTTTTCTAATTTCAACTCAGTTTCATACAAGTCATCCTCATTCATATAATTGAAGTGAAAATATTTTGATTCAAATTATATGATGAACAAATATATTTTTACAATTGCAATGCCCACCCCAGCACCAGTTTTGAACGCTCAGTTTTGAAGAGCCTTCACAGTAAAACATCCCGTTCAACGTCATGTTGAATGTTTTCTTCTGGTTCCCATCGAACTTAATGTCCGGCTGAATGAACCTTGTAAAAGTATTTGGGTTGTAAACGCACTAAGAGGAGCACGTTTGACTGCACTATTTGTAGTAGGTGCACGTTTCGGGCGTGGTGCAATTATCAGCTGGCCAGATGTTGCACATGTTTATCTTGTCAATGGATACCTGGTCCGTAAAATCGGTAAGTCCTTCCTTTTAATCTTCTGGAATATACTCTTTCATGAAGGTATCAAATGGCATGTTCAGGCAGTTCGTGTTCAGCGGGCAGAAATCCTTCACATTAACGGACATTCCGTTCATGAGGATGGTCAACTTCGTTGTGCAGGAGGTCGCAGCGTAAATATATAGTATAGTTAGCATGTAGATGAGAAGCGGAACAAAAGAATATTATGGTTTATAAAGTTGTTTTTAACATATTCTTCAATATCAATAATTATCTTTGTTTCTAACATTGATTTGTGAAACATAATATATATAATATATTATAGCAAAATATCAATCTAAAGGTCTCGATGATTTTCTATGTTTTATATAATTTTTAATTCACATAACAACTTGGTACGATTTGAAGTGTAAAGTAAAAAAAGTATAATTTTTCTTCTGTCCTATTATAAATCTGATATAAATAAATTTTATAAAATTCACTACATCAAAATTCAAAACCCCAACCAACACAAAAAAACAACACAAAACAAAAAACAAAAACCAAAACCCCCAAACCCAACCCAAACAACAAAAAAACACAAACCCAACCCCCACCCAAAAACAAACACCAAAAACCAACCACAAAAAAAAACACCAACAAACAAACCAAACAAAAAACAAACACAAAACCACCAACCAAACAAAAAAAACCAAACAAAAACAAAACACACCCACCAAAACCAAAACCCAACAACAACACAAACACACAAAAACACCAAACACCAAAAAACCACCACCCACACACCACCCCACAACAACAACCACAACAAAAACCCAAACAACACACACAAACAAACCAAACCAACACACAACAAAACAAACAACCAAACAAACCAAACAAAACCACAACAACACAACCACAACACCCAAAACAACCAAAACCACACAAACACACAACCAAAACCACCCAACCAAACAAAAAAAAACAAACACAAACAACAACAAACCAACAACCCACACCACAACACCCAACCCCCCCCAAAAAAAAAAAAAAAAACCCAAAAAAAAAAAACAAAAACAAAACAACCAAAACAAAACAAAAACAAACCACACCACATAGTGCAAATTCGCCTTAATTTTAGACTGAATTGTCAACAAATACAATTTAGTAACATGAAAGCGGCAACTCAACTATACTAAATCAAAAGACTCATAAAGCGCACGCGAACAGGTACTGATCTCCTATTGGTAGTTGTATACTGATGAAACTGGTCAAAACTGATGTTTTAATTGTATTTATATAAACGGTACGTTAAGTTATAATTCAAATCAATTGACGGATTATTATTAGGGACATAGTGGATAACTCAAATAGCTTTTTAGAGTTAATATTATTATTTAGAAAATTCATGATTCTAACAAAATGACATCTAAAATCTAATGTTCATAAATTTGAATTGAAATAGTTTGGATTATTTTCCTATTATATTGTTGATTTAAGTGTATATGTCTAGCGCCCAGCACCATTCATAAAGAAAGTTTCTGAAATATCTCAATATTCGCATCATTTTGTTATGTTTTAATTCATTAAAATTTGAATAATAAGATAGTGAAAATAAATGTTTTCAAATAATATATTGCTTTACCAACTAGATATCAATTATATATTATACTAAATGCAAATATATCATAAGTATAATATCAAGTTTTTTGTCACAAAGTTAATTTCTTCTCTTATTACAGTAATAGGCTTTACGTGTTCCAAAACTTTCAAGTTATTATACTACCAACAACTTTTATTAACTGTTGGGAATTTCTTGGTTTCCATCCTATTTAAGATTATTTAGCAAATCTGGATAATGAAGTAAAGTTTATAACTACTTAAAGTTTCAATGCAGATATATGTGTTATTCTTATTTTCTACTTAATTTATTGATGTAAACTTCAATTTATAAAGTAGGTAACCTAATCTCGTTATATTCCAATATTTAAAAAATAATAATCTGTTTTAAACTGAATTCATTATTTTGCTTATTTATATATAAACTGGATAAACTCGTGTTGATTGTGCTAATCGCCCGCGTTTTAACGTTTGCGTCGTAGATTATCGCACCACTCCTAAATGCTATTCGTTTCTCTTCTAGCCCAGCCGTGCTACATCTACCTCGAGGCCGAGCTCGACGACGGGAAGTTTTCCGTTGAGTTTAAATCTGGCTGCCACCAGACAGGAGCTCCGCTGCAAGTCACTTTGACGCCTAACATCTACGGAGCCCCAGCGCTTGTCTTCAGCAAAACGGTCGCCGTCGAAGACAAAGGCGAGGTGGACGTGGACTTCACGTGCGCCGACACAGCCCCGTACAATCCCAGCTGCGACGCCATCCTCGACGCGCTGAGAACCAACATCACTGGAACGATCGTGATTTCAGACCTCGCAGATCCTTTTTCAATTACAGATGAGAGTTTCAAGAATGTGTCCATCAGCACTGGATACAAAAATGACGAATTAACAAGTCAATAAATTGGAATTATCATCGGGTGCTCAGTCATAGCTATTGTGATCGTTATTGTAGCTGTTTCCTGTTACTTCCTTGGAAAACGGGCGGCAATGAATTAACCACTGCTGAACGTTTATTCTCAGTCGCCAGTTCAGAAGATTGAAATTATACCTAGTGCAGTTACGCAAGTGACTGGGCCAATTGATTCGTGGTGAATATTTGTATGTTTATATTTTCAATTTTAGATTAATTTGTCATGATTTATGAGATGAAGATGGAATTATTGAATTAAGCCTTAGTACTGATGATAAGGTTAAGTGAGTCATTATATTTTCAATTTTAGCAATAGATATTTTAGCAGTATTCTGATAAGTACAAACAATGATAAAGCTATTATTAACTATTTAAAAGATATGACATATGTACATATGTATGTATCTTTATATTAAAATTTTTAAAATATAAGAATAAATTTTAAAAGGTGAAAACTGACTTATTGATCTTAGAAGTCTCTGTTTTATAAGCTCACTAAATATGATCTGTAACCTGAAAATCAGAACTATCATGCATAGGATAAAACACAAAAAATGAACAACTCAATAAAATACGTGAAAGCCACACGGTTTAGATAGCTTAGTCTCATAAATTAAGATAATTTTAGAAAAAGATTATAAAAAATATAAAAAATTGTTTTATAATTTGGAAAAATAAATAAATAAATAGTGAAATATAAACATATATAAACACTATAACTTCACCAGAAATAAATTCTAATTAGACCGCCACCTTTAACGATAACTTAATATTATATTGTAAATACATAACATAATACTTCAGAGAATGCAATAAATACTACACCTTTATGAATATATTTTAATAAGAATAAATATACAGTAGCTGTAACATCTTACCACCATATCCACACCCATCATCTCTGAAAAGTTAATAACCTAGCATGTAATAATGTTATATAAATATTTACAGTAATAACGCGATAAAGTATAAAACAATACTATCATTTCTGAATCGATATAATTTGATGACATCTAAAAAATTAACACCAAAAATATAGAGTCCTTTATGTACATAGTTACAGAAGTAAAGAACGCATTAAAATGAAAATAGCATTTTAAAATGTTCCTGTGATTGAAGTAATCGATTATTGAGTGGATGTTTTTGAGATGTACCAAAAGAGTGAGCCGATATACTATAAATATGATCTCATGATTCACAAAATATTTATATACAACTATATAATTAATAAAACTGCATATTCTCATTTTCCGTTCCAAATGTAGCGTCAACTGTGGTCAAAGTCCGAACGAAACACATTATTCAAACTAATTCTAGAAAATACCAGTAACAACCGCATAAACTGGCGTTTAATTTCAGCTAAGTTGAACAGAACTGCGAATTAATGCCGAAAATAATATAATCACCAAACCAAATCTCTGAATCTTAAAAAGAACAAGCGTTGGAGTGGTGCAGAATTCGGGCAACTATTCGGTTCCGTTATTGTTCACGGAAAGAAATGGGAACTTATCAGGAAGTTGCAATTTCCGAATCTAACGGCCGAATAACTTAAAAAGAAATACGAACTATTTGAAAAGAGGAGAAAACAAGGAGAAGAGCTTGTTCGAAAAATACTCAACGGAGAGGAAATTCATAAACAAGAAATCCCACATATAATAATTCAATATAAACATTTCACAAAATTATTGCACATGTATGATAATGTGAATCAAATGGATATGTTATCAAAGTAAGCTGTGCTCAAAACGGACCAAGACTTCAATATTCGCGTTTCAGTTGCTAAAATGAAGGAAATACTCACTGCGCACGGAATTGAAGTTTGAAAAAATAAAAGATTATAAAATAAAATGACTCACTTAACTGTAACCTTGTCATCAGTACTAAGACTCAATTTAATCATTCCATCTTCATCTCATAAATCATGACTATCCACAAATAAAATATAATATACAAAGATAAATAATATTTATGTAATTCTTGGTTATTTTAATCATAAATCTCTGCATCACTTAAAATTTAAATTAATTTGACACAATTTAAATCAATTCAATAATTAAAAAGATTATAATTAATATGAGGGTACACTATAAATATATTTTATATGGAAACACTTCAATAGATAATGGGATCATAAATAGAATGTTAACTGATATTGAATGAGATAAACGAACATAAGATTACAAACCTAAATAATGTAAATAGATGTTTAATAAATTTATAAAATACTTATTTAGCTTCTAAATTTTCTATTAAATAAAAGAAAGAGAAAATATATTATCAGTTGCAAAAATTACGTTAAAACTAACTTTAATTCTATAACAGAATCTAATTTCTATTATAACAATTGAATGAAGAATCATATTAATGAATATTAGATATCTAATAGAATTATGGTATAGATATGGAATCAATTAAGTATTTAAAATAGTTTACTAAATTATCAATTGATTAATGTAGTATTGCTAATATCACTGCTTTGTAACAATTATTCAATTTAGAGGAATTAAATATGCAGTATAATATAATATAATCAATTCATCCATTATTAAATTTGATAAAACTAAGAAAATTAAATGCGGGATGGAATAATATTAACGATATTAATTCGCTATATAAAATGAATTAATTAAATTGGTTACTAATTAATGATAGTAATATATTTGAGATATAATCACTGAAAAAATTAGTAAGTATTAAATATTTAGATGTTAGCGGTAATAATATTATGAATATAGCACCTCTAAGTGAATTAAAATAATTAGTTCACTTAAATATTACGAGAAATTTCATAGTAAACACAGTTTCGTTGTAAACACATCCTAACTATTAATAATATTTAATTGAAAATCAAAGTATTCCCCCAAAATATGTAAATCTAATGGCAAATAAAATGAAGTATGTTGAAGTTTCAACCATATAATTGTAACAAATAAGAAAAAGTATGTTAAAAAATACTAACTAAATTAGAAGGCTATATAGTGGATTCGTAAATTTAATAACAATAAAATAATCATATCCAATTATTTTAACATGTTATCAAGTTATTTGACATGTTGACAATAATAGAATCAAATTTCTAGTGATGATATCTATTGAACTTTTATTAAATGAGTTATATATCACTTTGCTATTTATTCTGCCAGAACTCCTACTGGATCAACAAGCATATTTACAGGTACAGTTTTACCATCATCTTCTACAGGTAAATGTAGCATTTTCGCAGCTTCGTTTTAGTCAGGTCTCATTTTAACAGGAAGATTTCTACACATTACTTCAACTGAATCTGTTTCAATAATAATTTAAGCAGCTTTAGGATTATTTTCAGCTCGGAAGGAATATGGATAAGCATGCTCGTCTGGTTAGAATTTAGCCTCCCAATCACATGGGAACTTTTCATGCAATGATTGATAAACATCATATGATAATGTAGGGAAGCCACCACATATATGAGCCCAAGCTTACAATATAGTTTCATAATCAATGTATGAATAATCAGTAAATATCTAACTGCAAACAGATTAACCTAATGCGTAATTAGATAATTAACGAGAATGTTTTTCTACAAAGTACAATACACCTTATCCTTATGCAGCATTTGCATCAAAAATACCTACAAATACATCGCCGTTTGGATAAATAACTCTTCCTTCGCCAGCTCTAGAATCTTCTTGAAATTATCCAATGAATATTGGACCAAATTCATATCTTGAACTTTTAATAGTACTAACACCATGGGAAACAACAACATGTGTTTACTATTACTACTAAGCAGCAGTCAAAACAGAAGAACGCTCAGTTTCTGGGCTATAAAATAAAATACCGTAACCGTGTTTCATATTACTGTGCCAGTAACCGCAATAAAACGATACTGGAGAATAATAGAAGCGCCCAAAGCCTTGACGATATCCCTTCTCCCATTGACCTTCGTATATTAGTGTCAACGCGGCTTCATTTTCTGGGAACTATAAGATTTATTTTTTACTTTCAGAAGTTTGTTTAGGATTACGAGAGTAAAAACAACCCTATCCATGAGGTAAATTTGCTTTAAATTCACCTTTATATACATCTCCATTAGGATATACATGAACACCATACCCGTGACGCAGGGCCTTTAACCATGTGCCTTTGTAGGCAGATCCATCTGGAGAAAAGAACGCCCACTCTTTTCCAAATTCTTCTTCGCATGGGTTTTTAAAGACTTATGTCTTTGTTACAGATTAAATGGATTATTTAACGGTTGATGCATTAGATTGAGGAACTGATTGTGACAGGCGCATTTGGAAGTGAAAATATAATATTTGTGTATATTTTGTGTAAGTATTAATATCTATTTCACATCAAATGAGTACTTTGTTTACCTATCTTTCAAGCATCTCTAATACTCTAGATATATCAGTATCTGAGTTATGCAATTAGCTTATACGTGCTGCATTCTTTTATTAGTTAAATCTAAGAGCGGTAAGTCCTGGTACAGATTTGTTAAATGTGATTGAGTAACCTCTTGAACTTGAGCCAGTTTTTTAGAAGTTGGGCGGGTTAATTAGTGTTTCATTTTATTCAGAAGTGTTTGTGCATCAGGTGTGTGCAAAATTTACACTGATGAAGCATATTTTGGACGGTCAACTGTATCCTGAAGATTTGTCCTTGTGTTTATCGCATAAGTCTTTTTTGGCGCTTTGTTACTAGGTTCTGCGGCCAGATAATATTCAGGCATTGTCCTTAGATCAGAAACTGCTTCATTTCAAGACTTTACTGTTTGAGAGGCGTTAGTAAAAGAGGCGTACTGGTTTCTCCATTCCAAAGCTAGTTTTTAGCGATCCGTTCTTTGAGTAAAATAGAGATATTATCGAGGACTTGCTTTCGTTGCATTTGTATGGCCTTCCGACCAAGACCATGTTCTGCTTCAACCAGTTCAGCAGTGTTACAATTTACAAGAAGAAGGTCCTTACTGTAGTACAGAAGAAGAAACTATCAGATTCTTAAATCTCCAGGATTGACAAGCAGTGGGATACCAACAGATAATTTTTAAAACTCCTTAAGGAGTAAATTGATAACTAATAATCACTTTTGCAAGAAGAACAAAAATACGTTCGGAAATCGCAAATACTTCCCACTCCACCTCCGTTTTAAATCGTTTACCCCTTTCAAGAACCCTAACTCCGTTTTCAAATTAAACTGGACCACATAGTTAAATTAAATAACGAACCAAATACAAAAATACAATAAACCAAATCGAAATACGAACAATTACTCACACAGAACCTTGGAGCGGATGAGTAGGATTTAGTATTTCATGTTTAGCAATTTAAAGCGAATAAAATGTTCATAGAAAAAACGGAAAAGTTTCAACTTTTGGTTCAAAAAGTTAAAAGCTTTTTGACGAGGGAAAACGTTCTGAAGAAAATGGAAATGAACATCGAATTCCACAGAAAAAGGACTTTCAAGTGAAAATGTAGTTTTAAGAATGATTAGGTAATATGATTATATTAATTATATAATAATTACAGATAGCTAAAGACATATTGAAATATATAATGTATATGAGTAGCAAATTCTTGTTCCATAAAGTGAAACTCTTTTGGTATATTTTGTAAAGTATCTCTGAATATTAATTTTATCATATAAAGTGATAATGAATAGTAATACTGTATACCCAACCTATTACTCTATATAATAATTCTGTTATGTTATATTAGTTTATAGTTTCACATTGGAGTGTTATAATTAAATAATCAACACAAAATCAAATATTTTTGTAATTAGATATTTCACAATAATGACGTCGCCAGGAATCGAACCTGAGTCTGATTAAGAAACTTATGAGTGTTCAAAATAATATCCGTGCTCCCACTGCACTACAACGTCTTGTTTATATCAAGGTATTTAAACTAGGCAACTTAATTTATATACATATATACATTAATGTATTATTCACTCACAAATACAATCAGCTAACGCTTCGCAATCAGTGACTTCAACAGCTCTATTAATCTAACGAACATCATCTATTAATGGGCACTTTGGGGACAACCCTCCATGAACGCAATACAGTATAATGCATAATTTATTAGACTCGATCTTCAGAAAGTGATATATGGGAAGTTATTACACAATATTAATACTATGTGTACCAATCGATAACATTTTATTTTAATTGACATTTTTCACTTCAAAATTTTGAAATGTAAGGAAACTTACATCGATGACAAAATATCAAAATTCTGGTCGATAATAGAGTTTCATCCATAAATACAATCAATAGCGTTACAACTTCAATTATTTATGATTATGTGAAACTTATAGTGACAAATACGAGATTTCGTTTTCCAAACTTTGTAGTATGGATAGGTAACATGATTCTGTTCAAAAATCTAAAATTGATTAATGAACCAAGAACTTATTTCATGTTAAAGTTGACACGCGAAGTTTCAGAAACTTCAAATGCTACAAAAAGTGAACTTTAGACTGACCAGTGATCTATCCGAAGGCTTAAAATATTCAACCATGTTTTTTGTTGTTGGATCACTCCAAAGACAATCTGCTAAAGCTCCTCTTATTGGGACTTCAATAGCACGACCAATAATACGAACATCATCTAATAACGGACATTGAGGCGATAAGCCACCATGCACACAATATATTTGTTCTCCAGCAATAGCTGCAATCGGCATATAGTCAAAAGATTCAATAAATGTGGTCCATATTGAGTGATTTTAATAGTATTTTAAGCACTAATCATAAAATCCATAACTTTACGACATAGATCTGCTCTCATGATTACCGCGCAAGAGATAAATTTTTGTTGGATATAACAGTTTATATAAATATATTAACGTTATAACTTCTAATGATTATAATCCACCTATATAATCTCCTAAAAATATATAATTTGATTGTTCGAAAGAATCCCCATATTTAAATAAGTTTAAGACGTCCTTGAATTTACCACGTAAACTTCCACAGATTTACACTGGTATTGGTACAGAAATAACGTTTGGTTCTGTAACAAGTATTTATTATACACGTGATATTAGCTCTTTTAACTAATCTTCGAATAAAGCTTATTATTTCTACGTAAGTTCCAATAACTCAGATGGGTTGAACATAATTAGGTGTGAAAATTATTAATACAACCAAAATAACATATCGTTAAATAATACACAGCACTAAATTTAAAGACTAAATCAGCATATGGACTAAATTAATATCTTAAATAGCCAATAAATATCAACACGTTGTGGTTTGTCATGATTTTGTATCTTGGATGTTATAAATTTAATTAAAATTCAAAGTTCAGATGAAATAATATAAATAGTAAGTTAGACCTCACTTGGTCTTGAGAGTAACATAACTGGCGTCGGTAAGGACACCGCATATGTTATTTTGGGTGCTGATATAAATATATCCATCGATACCCCAGTTGCTGCTCCATGAGTTTCTTACAATCCAATATTCTCCGAATTCAGCGTCAACTCCCCATCCAACGCAAACGACGTTGTGATCAAGGAGTTCGAAGTCGCTCTTGCAATCTGGGTCATTGTAGACACCACCGGTGTAGAATGTGAATGAGCTGATAACGTCAACAGTGATTGCGACTGGTCCGCTCAGAAGTGCGAGCTTGAGTGCTTCAACGGTTTTTGGAACTTTGCATGTTTGGTCAATGGCGTATTTGTTGAAGGTGAATTTTTCCATCTTGCAGTAGTCGTTTTGTCCGAAGTATGGGTAGTTTTCAGCGAGTGCGAATCCTGGGAGTCCTTTGAGCCATTGGATGGCGTAGTCTGGTTGTCCTCCTTCGCATCCTTGGCTTTTGAGGAATGTATCGGCTGGGTGTTCGTCCCAGAAGCAGTCTACGATGGATTATTCGCTCAGTTTAATTAGTGGTTCGTTTCTGTTGTTTTGCAGTTGCATGATGTTGATTCTGGATTCGAGCATGCCCATGGTGGCGAATGTCCAGCACGATCCGCAGAAAACCTGGTCTTGTACGTAGTTCACGCCTCCTCTGATTCTCCAGTCGAGTTGTTTTGGGAGTGGGACGGGATCTATGATGCATTCTGGCAGGTCTGGTTCGTGAAGTCTTTTTGGCTTTCTTTGGAGTGGTTCGTTGTTGATGAATTTGTTTGGTGCTACTTTGAACGTGAAGTGTTCATTTTTGTTGATTTCGTTCATCTCATTTATGTTTTTGAATTAGTTCGCGTTATTTCTGATAAATTACAACGGGTGGTGTTTACGTGGAGTGGTTTGTTTGCAGTCACTCATTGGTTTTAGATACTTTTCATCAACATCTGTAGTGAAGTGGGTGAACTCGAGTAAATAGTAGTCCTGGTGGGAGTCGAAGTTGGAACGGCCGCGGAGCTCCCAACGGAGCGGAACGCAAACGCCGTTTTGCATTTGACAGAAGAAATCGTTTTGAAGCGTCGAATTCGCTGCGAATGTTTTTCCTGAGGTGTCCGTTTCATAACTTCCGAATTAACGGAAGTGCTCAACTAATTAACCATTCAAGATTGTTTACTACAAGTGGTCGTAGGCGGTTAAATTCGGGAGGAACTCAACTGGGGAGGACTCCTTTGAGAATATGCACTCCTCGTGGTCCTTGTGGATTCTGTTGTAATAGGACACGTTGTCGTTGTTGAAGGATAAAACGGGATCAACAATTTACTAAGCGTCGTTTATAAAGTGGTGGTACTGAATTCCGTGGTCAGCATCGTTCACGGCCAGGTAATACTGCTGATTCGTGCTGAAAGGCACCTGGAAATGCGTGAACACAGTGTAGTTCCTATACTCGAGGTTAATCACCTGGAAAAGTGAAAGCATTAGAAGTGGAGTGAAAAATGATTTATAAAGTGCATTAAAATATATAAATAAGTGTCCCATCAACTTCGTGTAAGAGTATGATAATAAGATAAAAATCAAAAAACTAGCAGAAAAAATCACGGTTCACATCTTTTGGTTCTTCAAGTAACTCTTGATTCTGTTATTAGCTAAATAAGACAAACAAACATACACTATAATTGAAAGCACGGTTAGCAGCTTGTATTGACTTTCAATGCTCAGAACAGAAGACTCGAGGTTGTTTCTTCTGTATTGACTGCCGTCCTGCTGGCTTCTAGCAGCCTTGATCTTGTTTCCTAAACGCTCGCTCTTCGCTACTAATTCGTCCTTTGTTATTTAATCTTTCTTAAGCTCCTCAGATGAAGTTATGTTGATATCTACTCTCTTAGCAAAACGCTTGTAATCTCTAAGAACTTTTTCCTTGTTCTCGTTTTCATCAATATCAATCACGAAACAAACTTTAAATTGTTCATGAACGTGAGATGTTGTAGTGACATCAACTTTACCAGCTGCGATGAATTTACCACCTTATACAACTTCGTCCTTACTATTTTTTACTTAGAAACGGTAACCAACATCTAATTTATTACCACCTCCATGTCTCTAATCAAGCTAGGGTTCTTGGGTATTATGTTAAATCAAAATAGTTTAGTTTTCTGTATCGCATCTATAGTAAAAACACTTTTCTTCAAATATCATTAACCACATCGATAATGATGGTAATATGGTAAGCATTAGAGGTGAGGAGTGGAATAAATACATAATTACAATATTATTAACTAATTTTTTAATATTTTTACAGAAAATTGAAATAAATGAGAAAAAAGTTAAAAAATCACAATTTTTGTCAAATGAATAGTTTCGTCAAAAATATGATTCCGCATAAAGCACTTATAATATATCGTGTGCACTGCACTTTGCTACTACAATATGTTGAAGTATTTGGCAGTAAACTCATTGAAATGAAAAAGCTGTGAATTCCAAAACTAATATTGCTTTCATAATAGTTGAATGATTTATCAAACATTTTTTACAAGAAATTTAGTTTTTACTTTAATAAATACAATAATGCTAATATAAAGTATATTATTGTAAAAATGGCTCTACCTATTTCATTAATTGTGTTGTAAGTGAAAAATACAAGTATAGAGTCTACAATCATTAACACTGAAGATAATGTGATAAGTAATTTAGTAGGAAGATCGTTCATAAAATTTACAAAGTTTGAAGTGTTTAATGCAATATTGTTTAGAAATCGTAGCATATACTTGTGGTTTAATCTAATATATTCATATCATAAGTCTTGATTACAGGATTATGATTACTTGCTTTGCTTGAATAATATGTAGTTTTATCATTGAAAATCGTGTTTAAAATGTTGGTTAAGATTAAAATATACACAATCATGTTATTTTATGCTAATTGGTGTCAAACTTACATATTTTATATTATTTCAATTAGTTGATTGAAGTGTATTAACGGTTCAAAGATGGTAAAAAATGATTAATAGATGTTATAATTCCACTTCACGATTAAAATATATGTCAGCAGATAATGTCAAAGTTATTATCAGATGCAGACCATTCAATTAGAAAGAAAAATTAGAAGGAGCACATAATGTCGTCTTTGGTAATCACGATATGGCATAAGTAACTGTAAATCCACCAGATTTAGAAGAAACGCTGAAGAAAAAGTAAAAGGGTGAAGTTATTATGAATGAACGTGTCCCACGTACTTTTACGTTCGATGGTGTTTTCGGCGAAGAGTCTAAGAATTTAGATATGTTTATCGAATCTTTTAGACCAGTTGTTCAAGCTGTTTGTTAGGGTTATAACGCTTGCATTTTCGCGTATGGTTAAACTGGATCAGGAAAAACATTCACAATGTCAGGAGTTCCTGGAAATGTTGGGTGCATTCCTAACTCTTTTAACTGCATTTTCGACTATATGTCAACACAGCCTGATACGGTTAGCTTTTTGCTAAAAGCCAGCTATATTGAAATTTATAACGAAAAGATTAGAGATCTTGTTACAGATCAAAACGATCTACCAGTCAAAGAAAATAAAGATCGTGGTGTGTATGTTGGTAATCTTTCCGAACATATGTGTTCAACTGAGGCCGATTTACAAAAGGTTATGGACGATGGTTACGGTAATAGATCTGTAGCAGCAACAAAAATGAATGCTACGAGTTCTAGATCTCATAACATATTCATGGTTAGACTTGAACAATGTGAAGTTGTCAATGGAAAAGACTCAATCCGTGTTGGTATATTAAATCTGGTTGATTTAGCTGGTTCAGAAAGACAATCTAAGACAGGTGCTGAAGGTGATCGTCTAAAAGAAGCTGCAGCTATCAACTTAAGCTTATCAAATTTAGGTATCGTTATCTAAAAGTTGGTCGACTAAGCCACACACGTACCATATAGAGATTCAATTTTAACTAGATTGCTACAAAATTCTCTTGGTGGTAATTCAAAAACTCTTATGATGGCTGCTATCAACCCAGCCAGTACAAACTATGAAGAAACTATGTCTACTTTACGTTATGCCGATTAAGCTAAGAAAATCAAGAATAAGCCAAAAGTTAACGAAGATCCTAAGGACGCTCAAATCAGAGAAATGCGTGATCGTATTAAGGCATTAGAAGCTCAGCTTCAAAGTGCAATGGCAAGTGGTACAATTTCCGAAGCTAACATGGCAGCTGTTAAATAAGTTATGGCTGGCATTAAAAACATGGGTTAGGAGTCGAATGAGCCACAAGTTAACGTTGAGGAAATAGAAGAAATAGAGGAGGTTGAAGATCCAGAAGAAGCCGAAAAGCTCAGACAGATCAATGAGCAAAAGCAGTCCCTTGCTGAGCAATTGAAGCAAAAGGATGAGTAAGCCAATGCCGCTAAAGTTGCCATTGAAGAGATGAAGGCTCAGCTCGCGTAGCTTAAGGGTGCTGTCGTTACTGGTAAGGAGCTTGAAGACTCCAACCGTGAGAAGGAGCGTTTGCTGAGAGAAACGCGTGTAAAACTTGCCGAGCGTTAGGAGAAGGAGATGATGCTCAAGCGTGAATTGCAAAAGCGTGAGGAGGAAATTGCCGAGAAGAACAAGACCTATTCCTCTGTTAAGGAGGAAGTATAAGCTCTGAAGGACCAAATTCAGAAGCAGAAGGAGAAAATCTAAGCAGTAAGCCAGGACATAGAGATGGTACGTTAAGAAAATCAACGATAACTTTCTGACCTTGACGCTTAATATGACCTCACCAACAGGTCCTTACTTTTGAAGCAGTTCATGATCGAGACCTTCATCCCACCCTTCGAATAAGCCAAACTCGAGCGCTGGATCCACTTTGACGACTAGAATAACTGCTTCACCATCATGAACCCACAGAGGATTAAAACGATGCTCTCAGACGCAAGAGACATCCGAGTACAGTTCCCCAGAGGAAATAACGCAGCCGAAATCGTTCAGGTCAAAGGGGTCGACGTGACGAACAACTCGTTCACAAAGCCCCAGAAAAAGCTCCAAATGGAAATGCCAGAGCAACAAACGGTGAGAGGAAAGTGAGATGATTATACGAACAAACAAAAGATAATGTTTATATTGTACCAGTTTATGCTACAGTACAACCCTCACTCAACTAAAGCTGTTATCAACAAAAACATGCGTAGCGGGGGTGGACATATCGACGTTTGATACTTTTATAAATATTTTATTATTACTCTCACAAATAGACAACGCTGCTTAATAATTCAGCTGATTATCTTTGGTTGTTTGCCAAATCTATATTCTATCAAAAAACTAGTATTTGGGGTTCTAACACAATTTACTAATCTTTGCTTGGTAAAACTCAATAAAACCAATGCAAATAAGCAATAGATTAATAAATTTGAGATTCAAGCAATTAATGATAGAGTTCTGAATATTGACCTAAGTTCAGTAAATTTATAACTTAACCAATAGCGTATTGGTGGTAGGCACTCTCGGAAGGAATTATATCACCATCGAGCATGACGCTATAATAATTTCAAAATGTATTCTCAGCTAAATTTTCTTACAGAATAATTTTGTCGATATTTGCCCCAAGATATCAATAGCTTCCTGGCACTTAGATTGTCCTACGTTCTGGTATTTGTTAAATTTTGTTAAGACCAACAGCTTCATAACGTTTTGAATCGTGCTTTCATTTCAATAGTGGGCTTACAAACACCTTGATAGTTCAGAAATTGTTGGTTTTTATAAACTAAGTTTTATGCAAATCAAAAACGGCAAATTAGTTCTAAACAAGATCTCTGATGTAAATAGTACACTTCAAGCTTGCTTTTATATTGTTGTTGGAAAAGAGTTTGCATGTAGTGAAGTCATTTATCAATTTTTGTGAACTGGTGAGAATATAGTAATGAGTTAGTTATAATAAATATAGTGTTCTGCCATATTGCCTACATTAGATTTAAGAGTTACTAAAATGTTGGAATTAGTGTCATTTTGTAAAAATTTGTGAGTTAAAAAATTAATTAACTAAAGCTTTCTAAAACTAGTAACAAAGAGAATACTCAGTGTTTAGCTTTAGAATCAATCATTTGTGTTTAATGAATATATTTTTGACGCAATTAATCATGAAATAACACTTATGGATGATCTAAATTTGTGTCCATAAACATTTAAATCTGCTGGTATTACTCGTTTAAGCCCGCTATCATTTGAGTTGACATTATTATTTAATTTGGCACCTGATTCATGTTTTGGTATTTTATGGAAGTGGTTTTATGAAATTTATTGATGTTGATAAAATCATATATAGTGATAGTAAATAACTCAATTATGTATTAAAATAGTATGGTTATAGAAAAAAGTTCCATTTCTACGCATGTCAACAAAATATCTCTAAAACAAACTTTATTTCGTTATTGATCTTGGTTTGAAAATGAAAAAGATGAGAAAAGGAGATAGAGGTAATTTACGGTATGGTGCATTTATTTAATTTATTTTGATATTTTTTGATAGTTTTGTGATGAAGTATATCATAATTACATATAATTACTAATTAAGATTAATCATTATTAATTATAAATACAAATTCATGTATGGAATTATAAATTTAAAATACATTACAATTTAATACTTGTATTGTGTAATAATAGTTTAGTACTGTAATGAATAATTTAATATTTAAATTGTTAATTGAGATTTAGTTTTTGATTAAATAAAAAATGTAGAGTTACACAATAAATAATTGTTCTCTTGAGAATATTTTTGGTTATTAACAATGCATAATCTTTTCTACAACCATAAATGGAACTGAAAAAGTTCAATAAAAGATGCACTACTTCATCTGAACCAGATAGAATAAATAATGCATAGCATTATCTAGGAACCAAAATAGTTAATAATTTAATAGAAAAGTAGTTATTTCTTATTGATGTCATTTTTAATTTCCATCTAACCAATCAACAAGAAACAAGCACAGTTCTCTCTTACCAAATGGTTCGCACGGCATTGGCACTCGTCTCTTCTGCCTGGAAGCGGATGCAAAAACAGAACAAAAGAGGTGAACGTTTCGTGTCCAGAAAACATAGCAGTATTATTGTAATTTGATTTTAAATAATAAATGAAATTAAAATAATAATATTCAAAACGAATCATAAGACTGTCTGCAAGTAGCACTCGCTTTCGAAGTCACATTCATTAGTACCACGAACGATACGGAAGTAGCCGTTCTCTCCCCATGAAGGACCCCATGAGTTACGAACGTCCCAATACTTGGTTCCGTTTTCTTCGCCATATCCAACTATCACGACAGCGTGGCCGCCTTCCATTGTTCCGAACTTGTGTTGATAGATACCACCTGTGTAGTAGTTGAAATCAGAGTAAACAGTGAACCCAGTTTGGATTGTTCCCTTAGTGAGAGCTGCCATGATGGATTCTTCGCCTTAACAAACGTTTTCGTACTTATCTATCTTGAAGTGAGCTGGGATAGCAGAGCCGTCGTCGCACTTGGTTGGGCAGGCACGTTTCTTACCGTCCTTACCAGATTTGTACGAAACACACTTGTCAGTTGGAACGCCGTTCCTCTTCATGAAAGTCACATCAAAGTGGATGTTACCTCCGCCACAGCCTCTATCAATGTGGTCACAAGAGATTTCGTACTGCTCGGAATAAGTAACACGGGTGGCATCCTTACCTTGTATGCAACGGTTGTCTGAGAATGAGCCGACTGCGCTCATAGCCCAGCAAGAACCGCAATCACCTTGGTCGCGGACTTCGAGGCACTCTGGCTTTTCAGTTAACCAGCTGAAGGAAGCTGGAAGGTCTATAGCACGGTAGGCAACATTTTGGACACTGTGTTTTGACATAGACTTTGTTGAATAGACGCTTTTCATGTCTTCAACTGTGTAACCTTTGAAGCGATCAGGAATTGCTGGAGTCCAAGTTAGGCCTGGAATATTTTTAAGCATTTCAAGCACTCTGTGGCTGTGGTACTCTTCAGCGAAGGCAGTGGCTATCACGAACATTAATAAAAGGAAGTGGGATACTGGGACAAACTACATGTTTTAATATTGATGGACTAGATTTTAAATAATAATTTTAATAATATTGTCCCAACAAAAGTAGACAAGTAATCTGGAGTGAAAATGATACATTTATCTACATATTCATATTATATTAATAAGTTTTAACTTTAAAGCTGGTATAATATAGATTCGAATCTGTTCAACATCACTGAACATAGTTGTAATTCGAGACAACGAATAAATGATATAATTCTATTGCTATTATTTTTATAAAAATTATACTAAAATGTATTTTGCTGTTATAAGCAGTCACAAGCAATATCACTTCAAAAGCTAAGATGGTTGTAAACTATTTTGTGAATGTATAATAATTATCTTGATATATGAACTAAATTTCATTCTTGAGTAGGGATTATGTAAGTAAATATGTAAAGCAGTGGAAAGTGATGGCCGCGGACAAATTATTGGTGTGTGAGACATGTCATCGAGTGAAGTTTGGGACCAACTCATGACTTTTTGTTATAATATTATATTGTTTATATATAAATATGACCGCAGGCTAAAATCCACTCCAATTTTTAATGATGGAAACCAAAATTATTTTGTTACGTAGAAAGCTAAAATAATATTAAAACTAGAATTATACATATAAACAGTTTTATCAGGTACACTAATGAAATCAACTGCGTAACTAGGATAAATGACAACTATTTTAAAGACATTGCAAATTATTTTAATGTCAAACTCTTTATAAATCTGCAATAATTAATCATAAGTTCGTATAAATTCATTGACGAGGGTACAGTTCACGAGTGATATAATTGTAATAACACCTATTTAGCTGCACATAAAGCAGCGTGAAAATAGAAAATCTGCCTTAGCCGAATCCATACAAATATAAAGGGTAACAATAAACTGAAATAGGGCACTTCTCTTTTTATATACCTATTTAGAACAAATTTTCTATAATTTAGATTTTAAGAAACATTGTGAATGAAATGTTAAACTCTGCGCTAAACAATATTAAATTGTCTCAGTTACCTCAATTATTTAAAGTTTTCGCATTGCCACAACTATTAACAATTATCAAATTAAAGTTGTAGTTTACTTCAACATACAAAACGAAGATTTCGTAGCTTGACGATACTTGAATAGTATATGTATTTCAATATTTGCAATAAAAATATTATATCACTGTGGAATGTTTCGGTAGTTCCATCCTAAATAACTAAAAAATATTAAAAATATTTTATTAGATGTGTTATTAGAAATTAAATAAATTGAAATAATACTAATTACTAATCAGTGATTTTAATATTTTATTATAATAGTAATATTTATTTTCTGTTTCAGAAATATACCTAAATAAAAATATTGCTATTTAAAAAATAGATATGGAAATAATTCTAACAAATTGGATTATAAAATATTAATTAAACCGAAATATATTATTAAAGTGAACTAAAAGTAATTACTATTAAAAATAGAGTGTTGATAATTATAAAATTGGACGTTTTAATAATATATAATGGTGTGTGCGCACAAGCAATTATATTAGAGTCGACTATTATAATTATATTATTTAAATGTCAGATATTCTATTCGTTTTAAAGTTCAATTCAAATTTTGTTAAAAAATTTTAATTAAATGAACTACACATTTTGTATAGCAATTAAAACTCTACAAATAATTACTTGTTTTGTATGTAACAAAAAATTATATAATTAGTTGCAAGCTCCAAATTTAATCTATAAACATAAATATCACAAATTAGCAATTCAGTAGCTATTTGGCTAAAATTTTAATGTTGAGTTAAATTATATTATTGTATAATAATACCATTGTACTTTGCTTGTTATTGGCGTATTTATTGTTATCTGTAGTATCAAATCTCAACATGTCAAATATCACATAATATTGATTTGAGCTATACAAGAAAGAAATTAAGTTGGCTTATAACACTGTTCTTACGGATACATTAATAAGAAGCAATTTATTAATTTTTATGTTTCTATATATTCTAGATTATAAATCAAAAAGTAGTGTTTTATAAATTATTTTAAAGGGCATAGCCCGATATTGCTTATTGATTATATTGTACCGTATCCATTAAATTTGCCAAGGCAGATTTTTTCTTAATTGCCTCTGTATTAAAATATTGTTTAAAAAATGAGTATATTATTAGTGCAAAAAGTGACACTTTTTGAACATGTGTTGAAGGACGTTTTTCGGGCATTTACACACTTTATATTATATATTCGTGTTCCTGATGATATCAGTAAATTTCTGATCAGTAAACATTTTTTCACTCCTTTTAAAGGTTTGGTCTCTGTAACTCTATGAAAGAGTATGGAATTAACATTAAAGACCAAATAATTCTGTCTTATCTGGACGACACAGAGAATGAATCCAAGAGGGTTTAGCTTGTGTGACATTATTTGAAGCAGAAAATGGCCTGAAAACAACGATTTTTAAATATCCGTAGACAAAGTTGCTGATAGTTTGGGAGTCGCTTTTAAATTTAGTATCGGGGTTTCAGTTGCAATGAATAACGATTAAGGAGACAAACCTAAAATGGTCACTTTTTGGTGTTTTCGGCACTTTTTATAATCATTTCTCAAGTGTGTGAGTTCACAAATATTATTTCTATTGTTTGGCCGGGAGTTTCCCTCAAAATTAAACTTAAAATCACTATTGTATCGTCAACGGTTATCAAATTTTTATTCTCTCTCCTTAATCGTTATTCAATTAGGGTAATCCCGGAACAACCTGTTTAAGAGCGACTACCGAGCTCTCATACCACCTAGTTAGGTGAACTTTTAAAATCGTTGTTTTTGGCCTCTTTTTCCCTTTAAATAATTATAATCTGGTTAAGCCCTCCAACCAAGTTATCAGAAGGCTCTAGATCAAGCGAATTTATTTAGGTTTTTAATCTTGTTTGGTTACCTGAAAGTTACTTCGGAGACCAAATCCTTCAAAGGAGTGAAAATATTGATTTCTCCCAGAAATTTACTGATATCATCAGGAACACGAATATATAATATAAAGTGTGTAAATGCCCGAAAAACAAACCTCAAGACATGTCTTTTTGATATCTCTTAGACAACAAGTATTCAAGCAACGATTAATGTATAATCTACTATTTTAATATTTACTTAAGTTAAAAACGAAATATTACATCATACTCTTTCCACACTACTTTGATAATAATGAAATATGAAAAGTAAGTTGAAGCTTAGATTCAGCTCAATCTTAGGGCGCGGTCTTATTTATATACATGTGTCATAATTATATAATAGCCACCTCCAGATTCTATCCAAAACCAACTCGATGACATGTTGTGTGAGTAATTTAATCTGTTTTCATAAATAATGTTAGTTGGAGTCTTTATAATACTAAGCTCACTGATTATCGTCTGACGCTTCCTCCTTCGTTGGTTACATAAGTTACGGGAGCTTGGAGACAAACTGGCCTTCATGATGCTCAAACTCAGAATTCTTTATGCTTCAACGAAAGAAACATATAGTTCAAGACTACTCGACATTCTGATCCGTTCATTCCAACTCTGCTCACTACAGTCATTCAATGAAGTTTACAAAAGTTTGTAAATACTCTGAAATTCGAGATTAATTTTGTCTGTCCTGAAGCATTTAACTTGCTTTAATGAATTATAGAACAGCATATAATAAACTACTTCTTTGACTATATCCAGTTATGGATGGATTCTTAGAAAAGCGATATAATTAATCAACTTTAAATTATTATGTGCAAAATTTGAATTCGTTTAACAAACCAGTGGCATTCATTTTTCTAATATACTATACAGTAATAAGTTTACACGTGCTTCAACAATAATAGTTGAAGCAATGACTGCTAAAAAGATAAAGAGGTACTTAAAATTTTAGTGATTACCTTGTTTATTTGGATTTATAAATTTTATAAGTGGTTGGATCAGATGTCTCATATGACGAGATCCATTCTTTTAACTAAAACTGAGTTGTTTGGCTGTGTTTGGACACCATTATAAGTCTTTATTAAAATAAAAACTTTGTTGCTCGTATATAAGCCCGTATATAATAAAGTTTTATCGCATAATTGTTAATAAATTCAGCTCTTACAAAGCAATTTTTATTTTTATGGGAACTTCGATTTTAAGCTTAGAAGTATCATACCCTTTCAAATACGAACTGTAAAGACTTTTTACTTCTGGAGTGGATTAAAATTAAAGTTGTTTAAATCGATGTGGAAAGTTCAAAAATATTACAATTTTAATGTAAATCATTCTCTATAAATACCGCAATTTCCTTGCTATTTTCAAATGAAATTTATGCTGGAACATTTTCATATTTTCCAAATTTGAGAAGTAATGTAATATTTTATTTTTATGGGAAACATTAAAGATGGTTCACTCATACGACCTGCGCCATGGAAAGTGACGGCTGATTCCAGATTATGAGCCACCATGACTACTTCAGAGTGTATTTTGGTGACCAATGGTAGACAACATGAACTAATACAAGGACGATGTATGTTCCCCTGCTTGACGCTATGACCAACTTGTACTACACGTGGGTTAAATGCTGAAAACTTCTGTAGGAGAAAATAAAAATGGCTACAGAATCACTAAATCTAGTCACGAATTCATTTTGTCACATTCATATTTAAAGTTTAAAATTTAGTTTACTTCGCACGCGTGCAGTAACTCCGTTTGCACTTTCAAATCTCGTTTAAATCTAGGATTATCCTTTTTTAGTATTTCTGAAAACACTTATCGGGCCGTTAATCTACGGCGTCGTGCACACGGTTACAAACGGCACGCGACCTGGTTATTTCCAGATAGTCGATGCTAGCCAACGCAAGGCAAAACGGAGCACAATCAGGAAGAAAGTGTCACGTCAACATACCTTGAAGCGCACATCTGCGCACTGTGCGATTCCCAGGCGGGTTTCCGGGGCCGACCGGATGATGAAAGACTAATGAAAGCATGCTCACTTTGTTTGGAAAGCCGAATGTAATAAAAAATCGCCACTACCAAATACAAAACTAAGAGTGATTGTGGCAGAAGCCTCATATAATAGTTCTTCGTTTGCGCTATGGGCCCGGGATCATAACTGTTTCTTCTTAATTCTTAATTCCCATTCAAATTCCAAATCCATTATATTTGCAGTTCGTTCAAAACTACAACAGAGATATTTATACATACAATCACTCAAATAAATCTTAAAACGGGTAGAAGGACGAGAAGTCGTCAAGGTTCTCGAGTTCCGCGCATTCCTCAGCACTTTCTTCTGCGCAAAAGCTGGGCGCAGCGGTGGTGATTTGAATTTGCGGAATCACCTAAAACTTATTTTCTTCTTCTAGGCTTTGCCTTCTGTTCTACACATTAAAATAGTGTCCTTTCACCTGGTTGTAGGACCTGGATGGAAAGACGCTTGCCACCAGCTTGAAGTTATTGTTGTACTGGTCCACCAACTTGAGCAACAAGGCGGTTTCTTCTTCGGTCCAGCGGGTTATTGTTCTTACCATGATTACAGAGAGGTGGAAGAAAAGACGAAATAGGACGCTACGCGAATATACCTGCGTTTATATTAACTCGATTTGCAAATAAACTATGGAGTTTCATCGAATCTCCAAAAATACTTCTATGTTTTAATCAAAATAATATTTGATATTTGTGTTGGCATGTGACAGAAAATATTCAACACGAATCCAAAATTTAAAACTTGTAAAATGTATGTGATGAGGAAAATATTATTAAACACTTATGGAAGCTAAATTAACTTTTATCTGCACCAAAAACACTAAAATGGAAAACAAACTATTTTGATTCATTCACACACATTTTGTCACATTCATATTTAAAGTTTAAAATTTAGTTTACTTCGCACGCGTGCAGTAACTCCGTTTGCACTTTCAAATCTCGTTTAAATCTAGGATTATCCTTTTTTAGTATTTCTGAAAACACTTATCGGGCCGTTAATCTACGGCGTCGTGCACACGGTTACAAACGGCACGCGACCTGGTTATTTCCAGATAGTCGATGCTAGCCAACGCAAGGCAAAACGGAACACAATCAGGAAGAAAGTGTCACGTCAACATACCTTGAAGCGCACATCTGCGCACTGTGCGATTCCCAGGCGGGTTTCCGGTGGCCGACCGGATGATGAAAGACTAATGAAAGCATGCTCACTTTGTTTGGAAAGCCGAATATAATAAAAAATCGCCACTACCAAATACAAAACTAAGAGTGATTGTGGCAGAAGCCTCATATAATAGTTCTTCGTTTGCGCTATGGGCCCGGGATCATAACTGTTTCTTCTTAATTCTGAATTCCCATTCAAATTCCAAATCCATTATATTTGCAGTTCGTTCAAAACTACAACAGAGATATTTATACATACAATCACTCAAATAAATCTTAAAACGGGTAGAAGGACGAGAAGTCGTCAAGGTTCTCGAGTTCCGCCCATTCCTCAGCACTTTCTTCTGCGCAAAAGCTGGGCGCAGCGGTGGTGATTTGAATTTGCGGAATCACCTAAAACTTATTTTCTTCTTCTAGGCTTTGCTTTCTGTTCTACACATTAAAATAGTGTCCTTTCACCTGGTTGTAGGATCTGGATGGAAAGACGCTTGCCACCAGCTTGAAGTTATTGTTGTACTGGTCCACCAACTTGAGCAACAAGGCGGTTTCTTCTTCGGTCCAGCGGGTTATTGTTCTTACCATGATTACAGAGAGGTGGAAGAAAAGACGAAATAGGACGCTACGCGAATATACCTGCGTTTATATTAACTCGATTTGCAAATAAACTATGGAGTTTCATCGAATCTCCACAAATACTTCTATGTTTTAATCAAAATAATATTTGATATTTGTGTTGGGGCTGCGACAGAAAATATTCCAACACGAAGCCAAAATTTAAAACTCGCAAAATGTATGTGATGAGGAAAATATTATTAAACATTTATGGAAGCTAAATTAACTATTATCTGCACCAAAAACACTAAAATGTAAATCAAACTATTTAGATTCATTCACACACATTTTGTCACATTCTAAATATTTAAAGTTTAAAATTGGTTTTACTTCGCACGTTGAAAGTAACTCCGTTGCACAAATCTCGTTAAATCTAGGATTATCCTTTTTAGTATTTCTGAAAACACTTATCGGGCCGTTTAATCTACGGCGCATCGTTACAGTTTACAAACGGCACACTGACCTGGATTTATTTCAGATAGTCGATGCTAGCCCAACTGCCAGGGCAAAAGCAGACACAATCGGGAAGAAAAGTGTCTGCGTCAGCATACCTTGAGCGCACATCTGCGCACTGTGCAGTCCAGGCAGGTTCCGGGGCCGACCGGATGATGAAAGACTAATGAAAGCATGCTCACTTTGTTTGGAAAGCCGAATATAATAAAAAATCGCCACTACCAAATACAAAACTAAGAGTGATTGTGGCAGAAGCCTCATATAATAGTTCTTCGTTTGCGCGATGGGCCCAGGATCATAACTGTTTCTTCTTAATTCTGAATTCCCATTCAAATTCCAAATCCATTATATTTGCAGTTCGTTCAAAACTACAACAGAGATATTTATACATACAATCACTCAAATAAATCTTAAAACGGGTAGAAGGACGAGAAGTCGTCAAGGTTCTCGAGTTCCGCCCATTCCTCAGCACTTTCTTCTGCGCAAAAGCTGGGCGCAGCGGTGGTGATTTGAATTTGCGGAATCACCTAAAACTTATTTTCTTCTTCTAGGCTTTGCCTTCTGTTCTACACATTAAAATAGTGTCCTTTCACCTGGTTGTAGGACCTGGATGGAAAGACGCTTGCCACCAGCTTGAAGTTATTGTTGTACTGGTCCACCAACTTGAGCAACAAGGCGGTTTCTTCTTCGGTCAGCAGGTTATTGTTACCATGATTACAGAGAGGTGGAAGAAAAGACGAAATAGGACGCTACGCGAATATACCTGCGTTTATATTAACTCGATTTGCAAATAAACTTTGGAGTTTCATCGAATCTCCAAAAATACTTCTATGTTTTAATCAAAATAATATTTGATATTTGTGTTGGCATGTGACAGAAAATATTCAACACGAATCCAAAATTTAAAACTTGCAAAATGTATGTGATGAGGAAAATATTATTAAACACTTATGGAAGCTAAATTAACTTTTATCTGCACCAAAAACACTAAAATGGAAAACAAACTATTTTGATTCATTCACACACATTTTGTCACATTCATATTTAAAGTTTAAAATTTAGTTTACTTCGCACGCGTGCAGTAACTCCGTTTGCACTTTCAAATCTCGTTTAAATCTAGGATTATCCTTTTTTAATATTTCTGAAAACACTTATCGGGCCGTTAATCTACGGCGTCGTGCACACGGTTACAAACGGCACGCGACCTGGTTATTTCCAGATCGTCGATGCTAGCCAACGCAAGGCAAAACGGAACACAATCAGGAAGAAAGTGTCACGTCAACATACCTTGAAGCGCACATCTGCGCACTGTGCGATTCCCAGGCGGGTTTCCGGGGCCGACCGGATGATGAAAGACTAATGAAAGCATGCTCACTTTGTTTGGAAAGCCGAATGTAATAAAAAATCGCCACTACCAAATACAAAACTAAGAGTGATTGTGGCAGAAGCCTCATATAATAGTTCTTCGTTTGCGCTATGGGCCCGGGATCATAACTGTTTCTTCTTAATTCTGAATTCCCATTCAAATTCCAAATCCATTATATTTGCAGTTCGTTCAAAACTACAACAGAGATATTTATACATACAATCACTCAAATAAATCTTAAAACGGGTAGAAGGACGAGAAGTCGTCAAGGTTCTCGAGTTCCGCGCATTCCTCAGCACTTTCTTCTGCGCAAAAGCTGGGCGCAGCGGTGGTGATTTGAATTTGCGGAATCACCTAAAACTTATTTTCTTCTTCTAGGCTTTGCCTTCTGTTCTACACATTAAAATAGTGTCCTTTCACCTGGTTGTAGGACCTGGATGGAAAGACGCTTGCCACCAGCTTGAAGTTATTGTTGTACTGGTCCACCAACTTGAGCAACAAGGCGGTTTCTTCTTCGGTCCAGCGGGTTATTGTTCTTACCATGATTACAGAGAGGTGGAAGAAAAGACGAAATAGGACGCTACGCGAATATACCTGCGTTTATATTAACTCGATTTGCAAATAAACTATGGAGTTTCATCGAATCTCCAAAAATACTTCTATGTTTTAATCAAAATAATATTTGATATTTGTGTTGGCATGTGACAGAAAATATTCAACACGAATCCAAAATTTAAAACTTGCAAAATGTATGTGATGAGGAAAATATTATTAAACACTTATGGAAACTAAATTAACTTTTATCTGCACCAAAAACACTAAAATGGAAAACAAACTATTTTGATTCATTCACACACATTTTGTCACATTCATATTTAAAGTTTAAAATTTAGTTTACTTCGCACGCGTGCAGTAACTCCGTTTGCACTTTCAAATCTCGTTTAAATCTAGGATTATCCTTTTTTAGTATTTCTGAAAACACTTATCGGGCCGTTAATCTACGGCGTCGTGCACACGGTTACAAACGGCACGCGACCTGGTTATTTCCAGATCGTCGATGCTAGCCAACGCAAGGCAAAACGGAACACAATCAGGAAGAAAGTGTCACGTCAACATACCTTGAAGCGCACATCTGCGCACTGTGCGATTCCCAGGCGGGTTTCCGGGGCCGACCAGATGATGAAAGACTAATGAAAGCATGCTCACTTTGTTTGGAAAGCCGAATGTAATAAAAAATCGCCACTACCAAATACAAAACTAAGAGTGATTGTGGCAGAAGCCTCATATAATAGTTCTTCGTTTGCGCTATGGGCCCGGGATCATAACTGTTTCTTCTTAATTCTGAATTCCCATTCAAATTCCAAATCCATTATATTTGCAGTTCGTTCAAAACTACAACAGAGATATTTATACATACAATCACTCAAATAAATCTTAAAACGGGTAGAAGGACGAGAAGTCGTCAAGGTTCTCGAGTTCCGCCCATTCCTCAGCACTTTCTTCTGCGCAAAAGCTGGGCGCAGCGGTGGTGATTTGAATTTGCGGAATCACCTAAAACTTATTTTCTTCTTCTAGGCTTTGCTTTCTGTTCTACACATTAAAATAGTGTCCTTTCACCTGGTTGTAGGACCTGGATGGAAAGACGCTTGCCACCAGCTTGAAGTTATTGTTGTACTGGTCCAC
>CAXDID010000978.1:0-11487 GCA_963988835.1 Hexamita inflata
ATGCCCGCTTTGCAAAAGTACACGATAAAAGACTTGAAAGCGTATTTGATTTACTTCTTCAACAAGGACTAATAAGTGATGTCGAATTTCACGGTCGCCTTCGACAACATATTCGACTCGTGTTTCACTGATGGATTATTGGACTACAATGAAAACGGAACGATGAAGGTAAACGTTAACGTTAATTACAAAGCAAAATCATGCACTTTGGCAGTGAACGACTCCGTTCAAGCGGTAATTTCAAACGCCGTTTCAAAATAAACGCTCTCAACTTCGACCTTCGTTTACCAAAACGAAAGTTTGAGCTTTGAATTTCCAGCGTAAATAACCGGAAACCCGGAAATTAGAATTTAATTCTTCAAATCGGGAGTTATTTAGGACGCGGTTGCGCTTACTAGTTACACTGCGCACAACAACCAGAACACGAACCTAATGCAACAAGCGCAGATAACCGGTATAATATTGGCGTGCAATCTGGGAATCACGATTATATACGTGTACTTCAAGTTCTGCCTGGTCCCGCACTTCAAAAACTGCCAGCAAAAGAAAAAGTTTAACGTTTTCAAATTCGCGGCCGCCAGCTAAGAAGATGTCGAAGACTGCTGAATGATCACTTTTGAAAGATTATTTACTGATTCTATAAAGCCGTTATGATTGAAGAACTAAATTTACTTTTAAAGAGTAGAATCAATTCCGAAATACAAAATGATCCCACGATATTACCATTCATACATTCATATATATGATTTGATAATAGTGGGAAAGAGAAAACTGCTGGCTTATGATAATAAATAATGTATTAAAGAAATAGCTTAGCTTTCATTAATTATTTTCTAATTCCAGCTAGCTAGTATTTTAATTCAATATTTATAAGCTAAACCTACTTAAAGTCTCTCTAGTGTGCTCAAAAGCAAATAAATGTAAAGTGGCAGCACTATATACAGTTATGTCACCTCAAAGTGACCTTTTCTATTTACTATGTGAGTAATTTTATATTAAAATATTTTTCCACTTCTAATGCGGATGACAAATTCCAACAAGCAACCTCAAGATACAGATCGTTAATGAACTACTCATTAACGCTAACGTGCTAAAACTATGTTAAAAATCGAATCATATCATCACCGACAATCTGGATTCAGTGTCCATTATTCCAAAAAGTAAAAGTAGAAATTGCCACATGTAATTAAAGGAAGGCAATGACAAAAACAAACGCAGTAGAAGATGTTTGGGGAAGTCTAACTAATCCACTTAACTGACTTAGGCAGATCTGACGCGTTTGTATTTTCTTCATTTCTGGGTCCAACGGAGGAATTCATAAAATATTGTACCAATCTGAACTAGTTATATCACTCGTTTAAGATGTCCCTGTGTAATTTCTACGTTTTAGTCAACAAAGCTAATTTATGAAAGATTTTATCTCGAAAATATATGGTAGTTAAGCCTGATTGGAGAAGAGAATAAGAGGATCCAACAATTGGTGTACGGACGCAATATGTAATTTATAACTAGTAGCGCAAGCACTGGACCTGCAGAGGACCTCGGTGTTCATCTTCAACTGGGTCAATCTAAACGATTTTAGGTATTTCTTAATCACGAAAAACAATGGAGGACTTTTTCTTTCAATCTCAACCGGGAGCTCAAGATGAAGTCTTGGTACTTCGCTTAGTTAGAATTATAATTCAGGTAGTTACAGTCGCTTTCATTCTCAAAATACAAATAAAGATTGTATTTTTGTTTCTTGAAGAATGGAATCAAGTGGGCTGGTCAGGTCGAGCATTAATTAATATATTGATGCTACTCCAAAACAACAGTTATTTAACTTATGATCTTCCACTTCCATTTCATAATGAGAAAACGATTTCCTTGATTAATCTAATATCTAAGAACTGGTAAAGTTGAAACGTCATGCTAAATTATTTGATGTAATTTGTGATTTTATATCTGCGTCCCAGTCCAGATAAACTTAAATAGATCTTTAATTTATTGATGACATTGCAAATTTAATGTAAATCTAATTAAGAAATGCACACACAGGTCAGGTGATACAACTATTATTGAACAATAGGGTGATATAAGTATATAATAAATTTCAAACTTCACGCTTACCTATAACTCAAAAGGTTACTTTGAGTTTTCATCACTGTAATTATTGCATGAAATAATACATTGTGATTGCTTCCAAATAAAATATGATACTCCAAAGTTTAGTCTGGACCAAATCATTTAAACCTTTCCAAGTACAATCATGTTACCTTTGATTCATGAGTAGTTATGATCATACGGTAAATCTCAAATAATAATCACATCAGCTGGAAATCAATTGCATCAAAAACTATTAATGGCAGATCCACATCTAACTGGCTGTGATCTCTCTATTCATTAACACATTACACGTTAGAATTACGTTTTACCTTGTTATTGTGAACCACATTTTGGTAGAAGCTTTTAATCTACCCTTCAGTTCTTCCGTCAAAATAAGGAACGTATTTTTTGAAGTCTTTCTAGTACTGTTTATACAAACGTGTGAATTTCATTTGTTCTTCTGTCGTCCACTTTCTTTTGTGAATTTATAAAGAGCGCGCCAATGTATTATCAACGTATTATAGCTCTTTTTTCGAGTTTTGCATCAGTTTGTTGTTGCGAACAACATTTTAGTAGAAACTCCTGATCTGACCTTCTGTTCGTCCGTGAAAGTGAGGAACGTAAAGTTTGAAGTCTTTTCTGTATTATCTATACAAATTTTAGAATAAACGCTGCTCTGCTAAAGTCCACTTTCTTCTGTACCTGTCTGCGACTACCGCCGAAGCATTTAC
The DNA here is from genome assembly GCA_963988835.1 of Hexamita inflata. Taxonomy (NCBI): domain Eukaryota; phylum Fornicata; order Diplomonadida; family Hexamitidae; genus Hexamita; species Hexamita inflata. Next base: position 2,817 of record CAXDID010000978.1, read on the forward strand.
TATATTTAGAATTTAGGACTGCATGTAATGGAGGAGTGTAACATATCAATATTATGTTCATTTTAATAAGTTATATGCGCGTCACATTAAATAACAAATGCAATGATAGTGTAAAAAATATGAACTATATAAGTTTGGAACTATGGTGTATTGAACAGCTAAATGCAAGAATAATAAATATATTTAAAGCAACTTAAAATCTGATCCATTAAATCAATAAATATTGAGTGCAAACCAATTCAACATTTAATAATAATTTATAAGTATATCAACTAATTTGTAAAATTTACAGCATTCTAATATGCAAGCATTTGTGTTATCGTTAACACATTTTGTTGTGTGTCGTTGTATAAGATTAATTATCTATATTTTATTGCAGTAAATTGTTGGATGAAAAATGTCATTTAATGGAATTATATAACAAATATTTATATTGTATAACAATTCTATATTTTTGATTATTCTATCTAATATCAATATGTTCCACTTTAGAATATTGATTTGAATTGAAGCTCACTTATCTCCATAGAAGTAATCATAAGACGACACATATTGAATAATTTATAATACTGGTAACAAACACATTCCAGTAGATTTTTGATTATTAAATATTTTTTATATTGTTAGCGTTTAAATATCTCCAAAACAACTCCATTAGTTCGAAAGAGCTAACGGAGATTCTGTGAGGAGGTGTGACGTGTGATAACGCCGTGTGAGACTCTTGGTTAGAGAGGAATGTGGTTGGTTTCTTAGTGATCATTGGTTTAGAAAAGAAAGGAAATGTGTTGATCAGAGAAAAAAGGTGACCAGTATAGACGTAATTTACGGCGTGATGTCTTTCTTTTCTTGTCAGCGTTTAATAATACCACACATAATACTCTTCATTTTTGATAATTCTAACTGCAAATTTATCACTATTTAATCTTTTATTCTTTAATAAAATGTTTTCTAAACTTACACCTTCAATAATCAATATTTTGGCTTTGAATATCGTAGGTTCACCTCGAATTTCACTGTTTTCGTTTTGACCCAATAAAACACGTCTTAATAGAATCTGTGGAAGAATGCATATTTAATCATATTTTTTAATATAAACACGTCCAAATATGTTTTGTATAAGTGGAATAGAGAATAAATAGAATCTGTGGAAGAATGGTGCTTATTTATGTAAAATGCCAAACAAGATATTTGTTGATAATTCAAGAATAAACCATTAATGGAGGCGAATGAAATAATATTAAGATAGGTGAGTACTTATATACAAATATTTCTAATATATCACTTTTTAAATTCACTAGCACTGGTTTAATATTCTCTAATTATTTTGAATCAAAACCTATATGTTATTGTCAATATAAGCTATAAAGCTATCAATATTCTGTACTATTTTAAGTGATTTACGCACTATTTTAGATTACTAACGTATTTATTCCATAATACCTGACACTGAAGTTCAGCGATAGATTTTGAAAAGAGTGATACATATTGTTACATTTGATTAGAGTACTCGCATCCCAACTTTTAAATCAAATCCACATTTTTTAAGTTGTTATATTGAAAATTGTTCTATATTATACCTCAACTTAAAAAATTAAACACAAATAATCGTACTACTATTAATATGAAATTAATATTCTCTGTTATATCCAGTATCTATTGTTATTAGTTAATACATAATATAAATATTAATCAAAACGTCTTCATTACATTAGGTGTGGAATATAATAATATATAGTTTAAATATAATATAAACCATAAATATAGTATTTTAATAAATCAATATCTATTTCTAACTAAATCTTTAGTTTATATAGACAATAATGATTATTGTAATCTAATTTTATAATGAAGATTATCGTATTTACATTAATTACACTTTTCAATGGTTAAATGTAAACTAATTAAATATTATAATAAAAATTAAATAATTCACTTCAAAACAGTGAGTGTCATGTATTATTTTATTCCTTTAAATTTCCAAAACTGTCCATAAAAATTATACTTGATGTGAATAGAGGAGAACTCTAAACAGAACTGTCGCCCTCCAACTCCTCAAAAAAATCTACACTGTTGATATAATTCCTCAAATTTTTAATCGAGTCCAAAATGGATGGAAGATTGTACTTAGATTTCATTTTGGTTTATGGAGTGAGTTTTTGACATATATATACCTGTTTTAGTTATGCTTGATTGTATGTTTAAAATAAATAACTGAGATTTAATATATAAGTGTTTTTAATAATTCTTTGATAATTATTAATTAAATAGTAAATGTTTAACATATTTGTGTTATGTCCATATATGATAAAAACAAAAATAGAAATATAGAATTATAATCTGTTAATAACTGAATTGTAAAATACAAAACTGTGGTCGCCAAGCCAACTTTGATTTCAAAAAATACTAACTATTTCAAAACTATTTTTTGTATTAATTTTAACTATATATTAACTCAATGTTTAGTAGCGTCTCCTTTCTATTTTATTACTTCTTCTAACCTTTTGGGCATAGAGTCAATCAAATGATTGATGATATCTAACGAGATTTACTCCAACGCCCTCTTTACTTCTTCATTTAATAAGTCATATGTGGTACATTCTTCAGGGGAAATGTTTGACTTCAGTGGATTCCAGCAGTGAAAAAGTGGATTTAAGTCTGGACTCATTACTGGAAAGCGATAGAGCTCAATGTTGTTAGTAGTATAAAAGTTTTTCATATACTTACTAAAATGTGTCGGGGCGTTATCTTGTTGCAACTTCAAGTTATGCTATTAAGTGATGGAAGTGTAACTTGTCTGAGAACTTAAGAATTGACAATTGAATTCATGGTCGTACCGCACGGCATAAACCATAATGGACCCTTATATCTATAGTTAATCGTACTATAGATCATGCACGAAAACAGTCCATATTTTACACTTCGAGAAAATACTTCGGATTCCACTCGTCTTTAGGTGTTCTGAGCACTCTACTCGCTCGATTTGCATAGCATTTTGAGCGATACTCATCGGTATACTAAAAAGTTCTCCAATATTCAATTGGTTGTTTCAGGTTCATTCGAGCAAAGTTCAAACTTTCCAATTTATGCTTTTCGGTAAGTTTTGGCTTTATCTTAGCAACATAGAAGCTTAAACTGAATTTTGCCAGGAGACGAGATACCGTTGTTAGAGACATGGAAATTCCACGAAGGGCTTAGTATTTTTCAGCTATGATTCGTCGAGTTTCGAATCTATGGCTCTGGCGATATTTAACAACGCGAAAATCTCAGCTTAGTCAAATTTTCTGACACTATTATCGGCATGAGAAGCTTCTAGCTTGCCTGTAACTTCAAAGTGCTTAAAAATGGAATAAACAGTTTGGAGACTACATTGAAGGCAACAAGCAATGTATTTCTTGGTTGCAACAGTTTGTGATTCTGTTTCTCACATTCTCATCATTATGCGACGCTCTTGTATTGTGATCCGTCGGCTTCGTGTGTGCTTCGTCATTTGAAGGATGAAGTGAAAAAGAAATGAACCGCAGAATTAATTGAATATGTTATAATTAGCATAAATACAGTGATTTAATTTTCAAGCGCAATTATTACATAAACATTTGTTAAAATCAAAGTTGGCTCGGACACCACAGTATAAGTGTTTTTAATAATTCTTTGATAATTATTAATTAAATAGTAAATGTTTAACATATTTGTGTTATGTCCATATATGATAAAAACAAAAATAGAAATATAGAATTATAATCTGTTAATAACTGAATTGTAAAATACAAATAGATCAATTATAACTTGCTTTAATTATAAATATCACTAAATATCAATGCAAAATATACAAAACGCTCATACTGTGAACAAAAATAATCTTGGATTTGAATTATATTAAAATTGCATATACAAAAATTACATATACAGTATCTCATTATTATTTCATTGGTATTAAATCAGTTATGCTATTAGTTTTTGGTACCAAAATGCACTGTCATGAAAGTATTAAAGAAATATAACACTCCAAAGTTTAATCTTAACCAAATTTTTACGACTAAAGTTGCGTAGAAAATTTTACGCGGCTATTGCTCTCTAACCCTGGTGATTGAGCATTTGAATGCGTCATCACCAGTTTAAAATCATAATGATATAATTGCGTGCATCTACTCCACTAATTGTATACATTTTACTAACATATATCACTTCAAACATGATTGAATTCTTGATATAATTCGTCTAGCGTATCACTGATAAAAGAAATAATGGGAAATAGTTACGGTGACAGCCATCTATTCGATTTTCGACTAGATTCAGAAGGCGTTTGTTGATAAACCTATAAGTATACTCTCTAATCAAAATTACAATGTGAATAAATAAGGGAATAAATGGATTGGAAACTATTTGATTAAATTTACATCAGCTACAATTTAATAAGATTTCTCATTTAACCCACTCCAGAAATGATATCACTAATAATAACGAGATTTTTTCCAATTATTAACTAATTAAATATACATGATAGTGCATTTTTGGACCAATTCTGGAACGATAATATTATGCAATCATTTAAAATGGTACCAAAATGCACACACTGTCATATTTAAATACTAATTAATTATATTCAAAATAAATTTATGTCACCCAGACGCTGCATTTTCATTGTGGTTTGGTTCATTTGTTGCACTCTCTCTATAATTATGCAATCAAACTATAAGATGATTCGAATTACTTTCCAATAAATATTTAATCAAGGCTATCCATTTGCTGTTTTTTCCAAAATATATTGTTATGACTTAAAACATTGCGAATGTAAATCAACATAATTGTTACATTTTTCCAGGCAGACGCACTTTCTTAAGAATAATCTTTTTTAATTTGCCATTCTTCTAACAATTCTTTCTTTCTTTCCACTATTATCTTTAATTTAGCATATTCACCCTGCCATTATTAATTATTAAAAGTAATTTTCTCATATATTTTAGCAATCTACTCATAATCATTAGAGTATGTGTTTAATAAAGTTTTGATTCTAGATTTTTATTCACTTATATGTGATTTTTAGGTGAATGTAGTATTAGTTTCCTTTTGTAATTCATCGTCTGTAGATTATAATTATTTATTCTTTGTAAGTATTTATGTTTATAATTATTTGAGTATTTTAGTGTTGCAGTTGGTAGCGTACTTTAAATCGTTTGAAGCCAATTATAATTGGTATTCTCTTGCACTTTCTTCACAAGCATAATAAAACTATTATTAAGGAATAATACATTATTTTTCGATGTTCTATGCAGTAAGCTTATCCCAGACACATTGAACTGCATATGTATTTTTCAAGTTAGGTTCTTTAAGTTTGTTTCCACAATCTTACAACATACAGCTATTATAAATAGATTTATAATCTCCGTTTTTAGTTAATTAGAATGAATTCTACATTGCGATAAGAACTGATTTGTCTCTCAATTTGTATTGAATTCCACTTTCCACTTTTTCACGTTTGCACAGTTTCATGAGTAAGTCACCGGGAACTAGATGTGTTCCAGCTATGTATGCAAAAATTTCTTAGAAACTGTCAGTCGCATAGTTAATCTAATCAAGCCATTCTTGAGCTATTAATGTTTTATTTCTTGAAATTTCTTGTGCAGTGTCGGCGATGATTTCTTATATCTTCTCTTCTGATAAATGTTTAATTTATGCCAATTATTTAAGAACTTAATCTAAGTTAGCACATGTACAAGATATATTTTAACTATTTAAAACGCTTTTAGCATACTATAAAATAAGCTACCTTTGATCTTTTGAAAGGGTTATTAAATTTTACACACATAAAAGTTTTGTGTCATCATCTTCATATGATGTAACAATTGCATAGTGGCATCGCGTAATACTCCGACCATTCACTGGAACGGCACTTAGAATAGACAACAAAGCCACACTTAATGATGCCGTCATCAAGTGCTAACATGGAGAATTCGCGCAAACCATGACGTTTTTATAAAAACACCCAAGTGCGAATTGATTTTTGATTGAAATGTTTGTTTTCTTCGTTTCATCTTTTTCATCTTAAACATAGCTTAAAGTTTGCGCTTCATCCCAACTGATCACAAAGTAACATTTAGCATTAATGAACATATCTTGTATTATCCACAACATTTCTGATATGTTATTTTCATTAACATACTAATTAAAAAGTTTTATTTAACTGATTGTTTTGTGGAATTTAAGTTTGAACAACTTCATAGATTTTCTACAATTTGTTATTTAAATTGTTGGTTACGTATTTTGCACAATCAATTCTAATGATTTTTGTAAATTTTTACCAAAAATAATCGGTGTCTTTTTGATGACGAATCATATTCACAAAAAATGACATAAAAATTGCAGACAATTCCATTGAAGATGTTTTACCTGATCCTGGATCACCAATAGCACAAAGCAAATCAAAAGGTTGATATGAGTTACTTAAAATATTAGATTCTACGAAGTCTATTATTGTTTCCCAATGCTTTTACCAGCCAACATAGTGAAGCATATTTGCTTCGTTTTGAATATCATATACACATATAATATTATTATATAAATGAGAATATGCCATGCAGGCTTCAGAATACTACTTGACATCTTCTTTAAATAAATCTATCTAAGGAAGTTTGTCATAGACGACAAAATCTAAGATTTATTTAATATTTTCATCATATTCATCTGGCTAAAGTCTATTATTGTTTAAGATACAGTATGTTTATCGAATATTTTTTGGACTGAACATTAGCACAACTACTATTTAAACATATCTTTTGCTTCGTATCCAGTATGTATTTCAAGTTATTTAAGAAGTAATTCTACACTTTAGAATGATGAAATATCACTGTAATTTGTTTCTAACTAAATATTAAATGGTAAACTAATAGCTTTATGATACTAAAAAATTTTTTCGAATGTAGATGCATTTGAATTGCTGACTTCTAGCTATATTTTAATATCATTTGCTGTCAGATTATACACTTCTCCATAATCAAGAATCTTTTTTAAATTGTTGCAATAGAATTATTCTATTTATATATATATAGTATATTTCCACAAACTATTTTCAATTATTTTTGAAATTCTATTGCTGTAGTTTTGTTAGTAAAAGGCTAAAGCTCATTAAATTATTAGTTTAAAAATGAAACAACGTCTGCTGGATTCTTCATTTTTATTGCCTTGCAAATAGACTTGACAATCTCATCTCTGGCGTGATTAGATATCGCGATTTTTAGTGATAAAAGCAAATCTTCTAAGCTAATGTTGTCTCCATGATCAATTTTTTGTGCTGCTAAACGCAGTACTAAGTTAAAATATTACTGATTGTTATTTAATCGTTCACAATTAATGTTCAACAAATTATGAATTTCTATATCAATGTTTGCTGATGATTGCTCTTGATTTTCCAAGTTAGCAATTTAGTGAAATAAATATTCAATTTTACTTTGTATATTTTCATCTTAAACAGTGTTTGTTTATATTTCGGCTATAATATTTTATAGTTCTTCGGTGATTATATATTTTCGCATAGAATACTTCATTTCATCAATTGTATCACTATATTAGATTATATTGATTCGATATGAATTGCTGATTTCATCTTTTTCCTGTATAACTTTTGGAGTTATAGCCATATCAACATTTGATTGTTATTTGTTGTCCTCCAGTTATGAATGGAGAGAATGCTATTATTTCTTATGTTTGCGAAAATTGTTGTTGATATTTAAACAGTAACCCGCAAACAACATTATAAAAATGCTTATAATCAGAAAAGTGTGTGTTTCTTTACATAGTTATCTTACCTATTTAATAAGTAATTCCATCATTTAAGTAATGGAGTGGAATTACTTTTATAACGTATTAAAAAGGTCATTAATACTAGTACGTAAGGAATTCTGATTATATAAGTAGAAAATGATTCAGTTATAAACTATATTTTCAAATTTCTGTTATAAATATAGTGCTTTTGTGTTCTATTTATAAAACGATTCAACTAATTTGTTTAAATTCATCCCTTTTTCATGTAAATAAAATGACTGTAACTGTAACCTTATCATCAGTACTAAGGCTCAATTTAATCATTCCATCTTCATCTCATAAATCATGGCAATCCACAAATCTAAACTTAGTTACACAATAACGTTACCTCAAACTAATCTCAATATCATACCTCATCTTCTAGGATTATCACTCTGAATAGCCTCCTCAGACAATCTAAGTTAGTTCGGCCTGTTTAGTATATTATATAATTATAATATATAATTTATATTAAGATTCTAATACTGCACTAATAATGCAGCTTTCTAAGCATTAGTGCTTCTAAGTTTAGAGCGGTAATTCTAAAATAAATAGATTGTCTATTTATCTTTATTTTCTATTTGCACAATTAGGGTTTTCTATTGTCTCAGGCAATAGCAGACAATGAAGTAAAGGACAATAGTGATTATTATTTCATACTTAAAGTGGAATATTTTACATATATACATAGAAAAATAATATTCGCATTTCAATTTTACATTGAAGAAAAAATAGCTGATGTCTCAAAAGTCATGATTTAACACTTTTTCTATTAAAATAAAGTTAATGGCAGTAGAGTAAAGTTAATGGCATTATATAATTATTGCGTGAAATAATACATTGTGATTGCTTCCAAATAAAATTCCACAAGTATTAA
>CAXDID010000979.1:0-84523 GCA_963988835.1 Hexamita inflata
CTGAAATATACTGCATTTGGAACAAATAGAACCCGCTTTGTGGACAGCCAGATAGCGTTTTATCAACCGAGTGCTACGACGAACAAACTGGCGAACTCAAAACGGAGAATGAGTATTGTAAAATAGTCGAGTGCGAGACGAACAGCATGACCACTATTGACTGCTTATCAGATTAATGTGGAGAATCTGATTTAGCATGCTAGGCCTTGCAATGCAACTAATTGACTGCAATGTTCAACAAGAAATGTTACTATAACTACAGCATGCACACGTACACAGCTTAATTTACAAACGCAAAGGACTACAACTTCATGAACAGCATTCTCATCTCACAAAAAGACTCTATAATTACACCAGAAGCGCCCAAAACTGACAACACCATGAAAACCGGAGTAGCTGTTGGAATTGCCGTTGGAACATGCGTTGGAGTGTTTGCCCTGCTTTTAATAATAACCTGCGTCATCTGCAATAAGAAGACAAATTAAACAAAATAAAAAGACCAAAAGAGGACTCTGCTTTCAGTGAGATACTGAGTTAATTAAATTTTATAATTACATCATTAAGATGAAGTGTAAATACATCAAATAATGGGTAATACTATCTATTATTGTACTATTGTGTATTTCACCTCACATATAATCAATACACAAAACCTAGTTCAACAATACAAGATTAATAAAATAATTGAATCTTAGTACAAAAAGATTATATAATATAAAATTACAGATTAAATATAGGAAATTATTTCACAAAATCTAACGGTACTAGATAAATTTATATTATAACTTAGTTAAGATAATAATTCATTTACTCAAACGGAATACTAATAACTTTTCTATTCTGTATAACCAAAATAAGAAACTAATTACTAAAACAATACAAATATAAATAATAGAATGACCAAAACCAAATAAGTTCAACTGAAACATGATTATTTTACACTATTATACAAAAATGCTCTAAATTTTGTATTTTCTGCCAGTTTTGACAAATTATCAGATTTTGAGCTTTGCCAACAAATCAATTCCCTTTCTACAAAGTAAAAACTCATATTTTGGAATCATGCACAATCAAAAGTAATTCCTAAGCGTTCTATCGTTCAACTGAAGTCTTATTACGTCCAAATATATATAAATAGTTTATTTACGTAAAGGTTCAATGATACAGACAGATAGTATCTTTAATAGTTTTGTATGATTCATTAAGACAAGTCTACACCAGAACTAATTGAACTGTTGTTAGGTACATATTTGTCATAACGAAATTTGTATTACTATTACATTTACAAAACAATTTTAGATATACGAAAAAAATAGCATTTGTAAAGGTAAAAGGTTTTGACGATTCCACTAGATAAATAAAAATAAACTTAAGATTTATTAGCTTCACACACGTAAATATATAGATAAGGATTGCAATATGTTTTAAATGAAGATCTTTCTTAAATAACACCTTAAGAAATTTGCGAAACCATTAATACTCTGAGTTAGAGTTAATCCAAATAATTTTGGAAGTATTTGGAAGATAACGTTCAGCCTAAGAAAAATATTATTCAACTTAAATAGTATTATTATATTTCATATCCTAAAATATTCTACGATGAAATTTTAACGTCCGAAGACAAATAATATTTACAATAATACATGAAACAAACTAATTTAAGTAAAGAACTTCACTTAGTTGTTGATGATTTAATGAGTTCATATTTTAAAAACAGGAATGTATTCAAAGCCGATGTTTACAGATATATTCAGCGTAGATAAAATAATTAAACTAATTCACTTAAAGATAGTACCAAAAACTAGTTTAGTATGATATACAAAAACTCTCTATAATTAATTAAAAATAACTAAGATCTTTAAAGTTGTGATTCTAAATAAATATATTAATTAATAAAACAACTTGACGTACAAGATGCTACTTTGTTCTGGAACGATGTCAAATTGGCCAAACCTGAATAAAGTTTAAAATAACTTAAGAAATATTTTGTGCATACATATCCAAGTTGTATTTATCCAGATCGTCTAACTGAGGATGATAAACTATTTATAACCGAGTACTGTGTTCAAAATAGAGACAATTAATCTTCACTTACGGAAAAAACATTATTTTTAATGAAAACCTATTTTAAAGATAGATAAATATTTTATACTTTAGTTTATAGTTTTGTTAATAAACAGTGTATTAGAACGAAAACTAAAGGCGCCTCTCATGAAAATGATTAGTTAACCAACCACTTCTAGGAAAAACTTGATTAAAAAATTTAGATGTATACTGAATTATATCATAACGCCATTTTCACTGTATTTAGTGATGATGTTAAAGAATTCACTCCAGTATAAACTGCAAAATATATTAATTAACTAGAAGACTAAGAAAGTCTGTAGTTCTGGAGACACGTGTCTTCAATCGTTAAAACAAAAAGTAGTGTAAACATATTAAAGAACTGGTATTCAACAAAGTATCTTAGAGTTCTATATTCTGACCATTTAAATTAAGAAGACATGCAACACATTACTAATCTTTGTAACGATTATAAAATTACAGCAACTGAATTGGCACAATCGTTAATTTAAAATTATTTTAAAGGGCGTGATATTTTTTATTACGAAGTTTATTACTATACTCAAAAAAAATTGTGTATATTTTAAAATAGTCTTACAAATTCAAAAGATTCTATGAAGACAACATTTAAAGAAAAATAGCTCAATGCAAGACTTGAAGAATGTTCTGAAATGTTAAGAAAAGGATTAAATTTCATTAATGAAAATATTAATTACACTAGTTTCAACTAAAAACAGATTTGTGAAGTTGTAAGTAACTTATCACAAACAGAACAGACTAAATTTTGGACATATGTTTCAAAAACTTTCAACAAACCTAATATTAGAACGTATTTCCGTTAATCTTTTTAGCGTTATCTTTATTCAGATTCTTTATCTGCTTAGGATAAAGAAACTATTTTAAATTATTGTAAAGAAAACAAGGAACTATCAGTAGCTGTTCTTGCTGAGCAAATTAATACAAAATTCTTCAAAGAAAGAGATATATTCGACAGAGAGATTTACAACTGTGTGTCAAAAATTATGCAAAGAAAAGTAAATAAAAAGTGATTAAAATAACTACCATAAAATTTTCTATGCAGATTAAATTTATATTATTATGTAGTGGCATTATTATATAGTTTTTGAAAATATCATTTAAGGATTAAATGTACAATAAACCTGTTTTTACTTTTGTCCTTAAAACCTATTAAATTGCGGTAAAATAATCGCTTTTATTTTATGTTGGATTTTTGCTGTTGAGTGATTCATGTTATTTATTTATTTTATAACATTAACGTTAAAACATTATTTATAACAATATATATATATATATATATATTTAAAATAATAATCAAACAACTAACAAGTGAGGGCCCTGCTGGGTCTTTACTGAGTGGGCATAAATGACGGGTTGAACCCGTTTTGAAAGTGGAAACACTGGCGTGCGAGAGCCCATGTTTTGCTTTCGAAAGTCTCAATGAAGTCTGTTTGTGCCGTCTCGAGGAAGTGAAATGAATATTTAAAATAATAATCAAACAACTAACAATATATAGATTTAAAAACCAAAGATTATTCCATACTTAAATATAATAATCTCACATGACCCTCTTTTCTCCGCACTCGTGGCAGAACTTCGCGTTCGTTTGGTATCCCACTCCGCAGCCGTGACAAAATTTCGCGGGTGTTCCGGCCATTTTCGGCGGTACCGTTTTGCTCGGCATTGCTTTTTATTGAACTGGAGGTTTTTACCCGGTCGTTTTCGGGGCCACTGTTGTCATTTAATAGTTGTCATATCCGTCCTCAGAAACGTCTGAGTTCTATCCTTGAGCGCCGTAACCAGATGATTGACCGTAAGAGGCTTGACCATAAGCGGAGGATTATCCGTATGAAGGAGCCTGTTTGAGGGGCTGCTTAATGCCTTGGCTTGGTGTGGGCTACTTTGCTACCTTGAAATCATTCTGAGGTGGAGCGGGCTTTTAAAGGGGAATAGTTTTCTAAGGAAGAGGTTAATTAGAACCCGGAGCGGCACCAAAACCGCCACTTATGCGCTTCTCAACGAAGCCAGCCGCGCCCTTCACACCGTACTAACTAGTTGCGTTTGAAAGCGGTTTTGCAGCAACCGGAGCAGTGTTCATGTTTACAAGACCCTTGCAAATCTCCATATGCTTGTCGATACGGTCCTTAGCGAAACCGCGACCACAAACCAAGCACTTGAGCCTTCCATCGGGCAATAAACGGTCGTCATCGTACTACGGCTTCTATGGCTTAGCAGGCTGCTTAGTTGCACCCATGCCTCCTCCCATACCGCCAGATTTTTGGCCAGGCTTGGCGTTAGATTTTGGTGGCGGAGCTGTCTTCTTTATGGAGCCTATGTCGTCTCCATACATGTCCTTATATCTATCAGGATCAAACCCCTTTTAATTACGTTCAGTAAGTTTTTCCAGCTCGGATCTGGTGTCTTTCTCACCCTTTTCAGCTACGTGGAACTTAACTTTTTAGCAAATACGCTCGTGTTAATCAATTCTGCTCGGATCAAACGAACGCATACATCTCTGACACTAAATTCTATTATCGGGTCCTTAAGGAGCTATCTCAATTTTTTAGTTTTTATTGCGAGTCAGTGGTGGAGGGCTTTCTCCGTCTTAGGGTTGATATTATTCTACCTCTTCATAGTTATTTTAAATTTATTAGGTGTATTGGGGCTGATTTACGGGCATACCAATTGATTATTACACAGTTTGGCCAGGACGCTGTCCTTTCACAGTTTATGTTAACTTAACTGTTGCCAGTTCTGGTGCACGGGATTTAACTGTTGATTTAGTCTCAGCGTTACAATCAACCATATGATCTGCCATTCCTATCATGGGAAGTCTTCTACCACAACGTGGGCATGGCTATTAGCTTGCAGAGTATTCTGCAAATGCATGGGCATTATATGAATTGATATCTATCTTTGGAGGAAGTGGCCATTCAACAAATTCAGGAGGATACGCGAATTTCGCATTTTTGTGTTCAAATAGCATGTCTATAAGACCGGTTATTTTTCGTCTACAATTTCTTTCGTGAGATTAGACGGCGTGAGCAAACCATTTTTTCCCGCAAAATCTGCACATGACTCCATTTGGTATGTCCATGTTTGATGGTAAAGTGGTAGATTTTTGCATGTTATTTGCTAAAATATGTACAATTATATGATGTCTATTAATACACTTCGCATAAATTAATCAAAATACTTCACACATTAATTCCATTGTCTTTAATAATCCTTTTTAGGTCTTGAATGTATTTTAGCATCCAAATTCTTGCTTCTACACCAAATTCATTTTTCATGACTGCACCTCCTAGTTCGATTTTGTGGAATTCTTCTGAGAAGTTCTTTCTATTCTTTAATTTTTGAATAAGCGCGTTTGATGTTTTGAGGTTCGAATCTTATAATTTTGAGCCGATGATATTTTACATTTACTTATAGTTTTCTGAGTCATGTTCTCCTTCGGCGTAAAATTCAAATATAATTGCTACAAATTATAAAAGTTGGGAATAGTCATCTTATTCCACAGCTTTGAACAGATTTTAGCGTATTTCAGAACATAATTATTATAAATCGGATGAATTATTGTTATTTCCGTAGAATATGTACCGAATAAGCGTTAGAACTGATATATCGAAGTCCAAGCTTGATATGTATTCTGGGTATTCGAACACAACTTTCTATTGTACTAGTGGGTTCTTTTTAAGGAATGCTACTTCTTACTTGAGTTTATCATTTTCATTCTTCAATTGTGCCATTTTTGAGGCCATTTACGCATTCTAAAGTGCTGATGGTGTTTTAGGTATAACACTCGAATTCATCGGTTGTTTAACTGATTTTTGCATTGGAGTGTTCATTGGGTTTATTTTTGGTGTTTTCAAGGGTGGACTGAGTATTAAACTGAACATGTTAAGGTCCTTCGTGATGTCATTCGACATTTCCTGGTAAAACGCGTTTATTTTAAGGTTCTTCAACACTTCTGATTTTCTGCTTGTTTCGTTTTGAACCAGCTTTTGTGTTAAGGTTTTAACTTGTTCCTTGATACTCACCATTTCTTTTGCTTTGGTTGTTATATCGTAAATAGTGAGTGGTTTTTCTGGTTCTTTTACGGTTTCGCAGCTCAAGTATTTCATTGGAGCATGCTGAAGCACTACTTGGTTAGATTTAGTAAATGAGTGGGTACGTGGCGGAGAGGTAACGAATTGGCTCAGAGTAATACTGTTTTGGAGTTTCGGAATTGTTTAGAGACTGTGCTACGGGCGCTCGTAAATATATTGTTCTTGTTCCTATAACTGTTTACGCATCATCTGAAGTTATCTCTCCTTTTCTTACAAGAGAAGAATATAAGGCTCAATATTCTTCTACATCTCAAGCTAACCAAAATCGCAGAATTACATATGAGCCAGAAGATCATCATATTATGCACTAAATTTGCACTTCTCATAAGGGCATTTGAAGGTAAATTTGCGTGTGAACGTCTAAATATCAGACAATTGGTTTATATAAGATACTTTGCTGTCGCACACAGGACAAAACAGGATATCATCGCTTACGAATGATTAATACATACTTCTACTCACAGTTTCGATACTTTATTGTTGCAAACATTTGCGACAAACACAACATCCACAGCTTAATTCAACTGGTTACGTCATAATAAGCTTGCATGATTAACATTAAAATATTTCGTCTTTAATGTCAGAATCTAACCCTCTTTTCAAGAAGTATAAATCGTCTGGACGAATATAATCTATAGGACTGTCATTTTTTAAAAGCCGTACTATTTCAATTTTAAGTCGGATATCTCCTTCAATATCTTCATAATTTTCTGGCATATTTTATTCATAGCAATTAAAATATGATAGTTAAATTAAATCAGAGAAGCGTTTCTCAGTTCTTATTTACTTTTAAAAGATTTGGAAAATTTCATTCAACGTTTGCATTTAAAGTGGTAAATTATAATTATTACGTAATTTATGAATTATAATTCGAATTATGAATAATAACGTATTTAACGAATATTGTAAGTATTTATTAGTTATTTCACTTAGACACATAATATTTTATGTGTCATTACTTTAATGCAGATAATATGTACATTTGCATTTAGTCAGTCATCCATAAGTGCGAAAGCGCTTTCTTCATCAATAACGAACTCACGTATTTAGTTGTTAATAACGTTACATAATTCTTTGAGTTCTGGGAAATCCTCTTCTATTTAGTTAAGCATAGTTAGAACTTATTTATTGGATAATTATTGTAGTACTGATTCTTTTGATTCTATTGGTAGTATTTCAATTAGTTTGTTTAAGATTTCAAGTTTTTCGTCTATTTTATCTTTTGATAGGCATTCAAGTATTTTAAAAGCTAGTTCTGGAGCGTATCGTGGTTCTAGCTCATTTGCATGCATGCACAGTATTTAAAAATCGGCGTAACTTAGTTTGTTTTGGGAGCATATGTATTAAAATATAGTTTCTGGGCTTATGTAATAGTTATTTTGTAGCTAGTTGTAAAGAATGGTGGATATACGTGATTTTTCTTATATTTCGTTGTAGTAGTTCGTGTAAAGGTCCTCAACGATCAGCATAATGTTGCAGCTTTTAGTTTTCTCCAGGGTATCTATTAATTTTCCAATTGCGTTGGTAATCATCGTGGTCCCGTTTTTCATTTCCTTGATCACTTGGTGTGTGTGAACGATCAGTTCTGCCTGGTTGTAGTATTTGAATAGTTGTATGGTTAAATTTGCGTATGCTCCGCGCAACTCATCAGAGCTCAGTTACTTTTTAATAAAAATCAGAATGGGGAACAAAGTGGAAAATTCTGGCATTAAAACTGAATCGGGATCATTTAGGAGCATGTTTGCCAGTGATAAAATGAGTGGAACTGACTGATTATTTATCATCTGCTGAAGAATTAACTAAGGAATCTGGGACGCTGAAAGGAACTAAGTGAACAAAAAATCGGTCTTTGAAATGTAGTGCAAAAGAATTACTTTTGAAGGAGAAATTTACGCCTGTAAATCCTGAATATACACTTATAAAAGATCGTGACGCCACGTAGAATACAAACACATGATATAATCGCTGTTCAGCACCTGAATTTCGGAAAATTTAAGAGCGTGATGAATACTTACAAACTAATATGCAGATAAAGATTACTTGCACATTGGACGTTATATATGAACCAATTACTGCTATACGATTACTTAGTTTAATCGTCTCATTGAGATGTGGAGAAATAATAATACGTGAATTCTAGAAATTTAATACTGTTTAAAACTAATATTTCCATCCCAATCTACTTGTTTGAAGAACTTTTATATATTCTTATAATTTAAAGACAAATATAAACTTAAATATTATCATACAATTTTTTGATAAATAGTTATATGTTATTATGTTATTTAACATAATAGTATTTTGATATTTAACATTATAATAGTAGAACGAGTTATAAATATTACGGATACATAATATAGATTATGTTAAGTTTATTTATCTCACTTGTTGATGTTCTACGTCTTCAATTGTTGACTATTACAAAGAGATGTTTGTTTTCGTTATGTATTGATAACTATTTATAACTATTTATAACATGAGTTCAAATCTATTATTTAAATTTTAATATTAAAATATAAGTGTTCAATATTATAAGTTACCACTCCCTAACCATGAAATCTGATTAAGCTACTCCTTATATAATGGAAGCTCACCCCTACACATCTCGTTCATATGCTTCGACAATATGCGCACTACCCGACAGTAATACTTTACTGTATTTTCACGGATCTCGTGTTTACCTCAATGACATTGTTGCCAAAACAATGCGTTCTTTCAACATGCATAAAGCTCCAGTCACTGCTTTAGCTCTCCATCCAGAGGGTTTATATGCTATTTCTGGTGATACTCGTGGCCGCATTTGTGTGTGGTATCCTTAAAATTTGTCCTTGTATCACGAGTTCGAGGCTGGAGGCAAGGTCATCAGCATTCAGGTGAATTCCGAAGGTCGTAAGGTGTTAATCGCCAACGAGTCAAAGCAATCTTTGATGAGCTTCGATTTGGAATTGAAGACCACCAACCCAATGCCAGCTGGAGGTCAGATTAATACGCTCTGCATAAAGCACACTCGCCCCTACCTTTCAGCTGCCTGCTCAATTGACGGTTAAGTTAATTGTTACAATGGCATGTTCAAGCCATCAAAGTCAACTAAGCTAACTGGGTTCCCAGTAAGTTCATGCTGGAATCCCTCTGGGGCATTCCTCTTCGTTGGTTGTATGGACGGTTCAGTTGTTATTTTTGACAAGGATTTTGAATGCGTTGGTTCTCAAAGCATCCACTAGGGCGCTGTTTACTAAATAGTTCTCTGTGGCGAAAAACTTGCCACATGCTCCGGCGACGGTTCGGTCAAGGTTTGGAGCGGTGAGTAATCCTTGGAGTTAGTTTAGGAGTGGAAGTACTCACAAGCGTCCAAGGATAATTTCGGGTTGAACATTGTGTCTTTGTGTTACAGGAAGAAGCAGAACGATTTGGTGTGCGGCACATTGAATTCGTAAATAGCTATTTTGGACTTAAATAGCAAATAAACTGAGATTTATAACGCTCAATGCGGTTTGAACGGGCCAATCAATTTGATGCGCGTTGTAGCATCAGATTTGTTCTGCTTCTAGTACGGTTCGTGCATTGTTTAAAACAAGAACCAGATTGTGCACAATTGCCCAGATGCTACCGTCTTGGATATAAACCAATTCGGATCTAGAATACTCGGATTCACCAGCTCAAGCATCTTCGAATTCGATGCTGAACAAAGCAAATTTAAAGATCAAATTGACACAGGCATAAACGGATTCAAAGTATTCAAAAGAAACGAAAACGAAATCATTGTAGTAACCTCCAAATAAGTATATAATTTGAACGTTGAAACACTCCAAAAGGACGTTCTGTTCAATTTACCAGAAGACTACGAAGAAATCGTTAACGCATCCTTCAACAACAGACTCGCACTTGGAATGAAACACAGAGTCACCATCAAAAAGAACGCAATCGTACTGCTCAGCGAAGACTTCAAATTCAACGGAAAAATTTCTAACTACTTCGCAACCGTAGCCATGCTCCACAAATCTGCAACCGGACTCCTCGCAGGAGGATCAGACCAAAGAATCTGCTACTTCAAAGACGAAGACTTCAACAAAGACGAAGAAGATATCTGGCCAAGCAACTCTCAAATGGACTACTCCAAATCCGCCATCGGAAGAGCCAGATGCTGCCAATTCGTAGGCGACATCGCATATGTTGGTGGTGACGCAGGCATGCTCAGCTGGGACATCACCGTCTGCAAAGCGTCCAAGAAATGGGAGAAAGTACACGAAGGAATCTAAGTCGAAGCCGTAGTTCAATACAACGATCGTATTATTTATGGAGGCGATGACGGTTTTGTCAGAATGATGATGTGAGCTCATTTTCATGAATAATAATATAAACTAATATAATTGCAACTTTTAATAGTTGTGACTTTTATAAGATTTAATCTAATTAGTCGTTTGAAACCATATATCTTATTATCTTAAAAAGTAATGTAACTTACTATTGTTTCATCAACATATAGTATACAATAGAATAATGTTTAGTTCAATCAATCTTTGAGGTCAATTGTGATAGGTTACACTACATGTTTCATGTTATTAAAATTGATGTTACTCCATCAATATAACACATTATATATCATTATATACACAAATATAACTTTCAAAAATTGTAAATGTGTATTGACATGAAATATTTTATAAACATTGGAATATAATTATATTATTTGATTTATTTCAATACATTTTCACTTCATATGCTGAGCAAGAGTTTACCTAAATTACTAGGTCAACTAACACCTAAAAAACAGTCTCATGCATTATTAGTCACAGCAGTACCAAGTAGTTCTTCATTATTAAAATTATGTGATGAGTCTGAAGATAGTTAACAATTTTCAGAAGAATTTTAATAAATTGATGATTCGATATATTTGCGCATTTAGATAAGTCAAAAAATGTAAGAGATACGTGGTATTACCAAAAGAGTCCGAAAATTAGAAGGAGTTAATAAAGATACAACATAAAATATTGAACGTCTTTATAGAAATGTTGATAAATTGAAATAATACTGGGATTACATCTAAAGTGGCGGTAATTTTGATGATGAGGCCAACAGTGTGTGAAATTTGAATTTTACAAGAAATACAAATTAAAAGTACAAAAATAAAAAATGTTTGAAATATTATTGTATGTTCTAATAATAAAAGTTGTAAAATTACTTTATGTTATCTCAATATTTTGTAAACTTTAATTAGTCAAAGATACAAATACTCTAACTTGTATCCATGTAATTTCTCAGATTTAGTGGCTTGTAGATAGAAAGAAGACATCACACCGTAAATTACGTCTATACTGGTCACCCTTTTTCTCTGATCATCACATTTCCTTTTCTTTCTAAACCGATCAACAAGAAACCAACAACATTGCTCATAATTCAAAGGCTTGTAGATATATAGCGAAGGCTCATTCTATCTTATGAATAGCTGACGGTTTATCCATCAATGAAATCAAAAGTAAATGAAATAATTCAATTCTATCTGAGTTTCTCAATAAATGTTAAAAGTAAAGCAAATCTCTCACAAAATTATAATATCATCATCGTTTCCTTCTTCAACTGCAAATACTATTTCTTCTGCGAATTGAACTTTCTTCGGTTTTTCTTCTTCCTCTTCCGATTCTTGCGGCCCTGTTTGCGTTTTTAGAATCGTTTGATTTGGGTTAACTTTCAATTTCGATAATTTTTTCTGGTTATTTTTCTTTTTTAAAACAAAGAATAGAATTACACTGAGAATTATAACGATTATTGGGATGCAGATCCCGACAATGAGCGGCACCTGTGATTAGTTGCAGTTTGCGCTCTTGCACACGCACGCCGTGCCCACTTAGTTCGTATTCGAGTTGCACTTGCATATATTCCCAGATAAAGTACTATTCACGGGGCATTTTTATAAGCACGTTCCCTGCATCAAATATTTGCACACGCACGCATTTTAATCCAAAACAGCCAACTCCGAGCACTTGCAAGCACCCCCATCGTTAATTTAATTCTCTCCGCATTCTCCGCATTTAGTTTTGTCCAAGCTCAGATATGTGCCCGTTTTACACACGCACTGCCCGTCAATTTCGGTTGTGTTCGCGTTGCAAACGCAGATTCTCCCGTTCAAAGTGCTCAAACTGGGGCATTTTTCAAGGCAAACACTTGGTTTTAGGGCCGTTATTTTTATGCAAGTGCATTTATTGCCGTTTTACTCGCCCAAAGGAGCACATTAACAGTTCCCGTTCGTGTTCGTGAACTGATCTTGGCACTGAGTGTAGCAAACAGAGTCAACGAGCGCTGGGCATTAATCAGTGGTACATTCTTACCAATTTTAGGTCAGAATTTAAAATGCGGTACAAATAGGAGGTCTAATTGAGGTGCAGCCTGAGCCGTCGTTGTTCACGTACTGGTCGCAGGAGCATGTCTTGGTTATCGGGTCGTAGCTGGTGTACGGGCCGCAATCCGCAGTTTGGGTGCAAATCTAACTGATCGTGTTGTAATAGGTGCTTAAAGAGTGCGTGGCTAGGTTGAAATGGCCGTAAGAACAAGATGAAACGCACTTAATACGCTTCGAATCGTAAATCAAGCACGCGGACACACAATGAGTAGAGTTCCAAAACTTTCCAACTGGGCACGCACACAATCTGGTTGCTGATTGAAGCAAAAACGGAGCTGGGCACGTTTAAATACAAGCCTGCTAAATCGCGTTGTATATTTTGTTTGCCTGCTAATCACACACGTGCTAACAATAGTAATACGTCTTCTTCGCAGTGAACGAGACCGCAGAATAAAAATCAACACGACACTAACACTTCGTACCCACTTATACCTAGTCAAAAGGACATTTATCGACACAAAAACCATTAACATCTTACAAAGAACACTTTTAACATGAATTCGACGTCATTGATATGTAATATGGATAATAACAGGTACATTCTCCATTACTTACTTAAGAATTTTCAGGGCACTAAGAAACACAAGACTTACGATCTAATGATAAATATTAACTTATTGATGAGCATACAACACAACCTAATAATGGTTCACCGTTTTAAAGTGGAGCTGCTGACAACGATAAACTACAAACACAGGCGGTATAATCAAAATTTGGACTTAGCTTCGCAGATGAGTCACAATTACAGTTGTGATATTGATCGCATTAATTTAGTGTTACCTGAATTGAGATTATTAATAATTACATTTGAGGTGTGAATATTGAATGAAAAAATTAATCAATCATTTTAATGTATAGTAAATATCTTAATTTCCATTTAGTTTAATATTTTAAAAATTATAATTTCAACAATCTGAATTGTTTGTAGTTTCCATTTACTTTGATTAACCAGTATATGCTGTAGAAGTTTGCTCATTGATTCACTCTTATTTCACAACTGTTATAATTGAATCCGTTAATGAATCTTCAACAAGCACTCCACAAGCCAATCTTGAATTTCCTTTAACACCAGGAACAAATTGTAACATATCTTTTTCATCATCTGTTATATTTAATTGTGATTTTTATGAATTTATTTAAACATGACATGCACCACAAGTTAGTTTTCCGTCACAACCATCATTAATTTATATGTTCAAACGTTTTAATTCCTGCAGAAGATTTTTATTTTTCTCAACAAGATAACTTAATAGTTCCCCTTCTTATTTAATTTATATTGGTATCATTTTGAAGGTGTGAAAAGTTAATATATGATAACCAATATAATATTATTCTGTAATATAAAATATAACAGTCACATTTCAACTTCTACATTAATTACAACTGATCCATTTTTGAGACCATAAATACTACATTTATCTTCAATATCTGCACATATAACTTCTCCTTATATATTTTCATGCTATGTATCTTCTTAGGTTGCATTAATTTTAACGATTTAGTTTTTGCCAACAAGAACAGCATTTTCATTCCATCCAAAAAGTTTTCCTTCTTCAATATCAACTTACCAGTCCATTTTAATTTAAATCTATCCATTAACAATTTAAGAAAACAAGAACAAATGTTTTTGGTCTGAAACACATATAATACCATGATTTTATACTAATGTTGCATTTTGAATTAAAAACTCGCACTGATGTTGGAATGGTGAGTTTAACTTAGCTTCAATAGGCATTTCAAAAATAAGTTTTTATGTTGTTAATATTAATAACGTTTTTTCGAACAATATTAACTGTGAAAGACTTTGACCTAAGAAATCACGTAGCTCAATTTCAAAATTAATTTAGTTCTGATCTTATTTCAGCTCGTTTACCTAAAAGAGACCATCTTCTCTTATAAATGCAAGTTTTTCATCACCAATAAATAAGCAGTCTAGAACTCGTACATCAAGATTTTCTTAAATAATATTATCTGCAGAGGAATTTGTAAGTAAGTCAATATATCCAAATCCATCTTGAGCTACAAATTGGTTAAATGGATCATCAAAAACTTGATACACAACTCGCATTGTTTTTAATTACAATATTCTGGGTGTTGGATGGCAACCGTAGAGAACTAACAATTAATTGTTAGGTGATAAAATCGCCCCTTAAGTTTAAAATATGCCGAGCGGATTTCCTGAGTAAATCAAATTTACCATTAACTTTTTATTGTAAGATAACTTGAATACAGATACTTGAGCATTAGATTATACAACAATTACACGTGATTGTCCTTTCAATACTAAAATTTTAACTATAGGTGATTATCTTTGAGAGTTTTGCATCAAATCTCGGGAAGCTTTAAGCTACTTATTTTACAGTTATAATACAAAGAATTGGCCAGAACTTGAACCTAAAAACTATAGTCGAGTATCAGAAAACGATGGAGCTGGGGCTGAACAAATACAGTTTAAAGCTTTACATGTGCAGTTATATTGGATCAAACTCGATAGAGTGCAGTTAACTGATTGGGACATTGGAGCTTATGAAACTTGGTAGAACAATGTTAAATTTTGGTGCTTTGGTTTATCTTGTAAAATTGTTTGTTCAGTTATTTCTGGTACAGTTTATTGCAACTGCAGTTGTTTGTGAAAAGGTTATATCTCTTCAGTTGGTCTTTCTGGTAAGTTTATACGATCAATTACATAATTTGCAGCTAACAAGGATTGTTTAACATCTGGTTAAAAGGCAACGATTTACTCTTATTTCTTCTCTTCAAGTTCTTTCTTCTGCTTTTCTTATTGTTAATGAAGTTATTGTTTAAGTATATTTTGTACTGGATCTTCTTCTGTCGATACGTTATATATTTATTATAGCGATTTTTATGGATCGACTAAAATGGGCTTGGGCAAATTGTCTAAGCAGTGCATGACGCGATCTTATGTTTCAATTTTAGTAACTTTTAGAGGTTCTCTGCTGATGATTTGGTTTATAACATTCATACTAGCACATGAGTGTGGCTTCATAAACGTTAATGGCTATGTGCACTGATGTAAATAGCCTTTAGAATCTAAATGAATTTCGATATCCAGCATTTATAAAGCTTTCTAGATGATATTTGGCAGTAAACCCATTGGTACCAAATCTGGATTAATACCTAAACGAGCGATATTTGCTTCCGCGTGGTAAGAAAATGCAGTGTGCTCGTATCCCTGCTCTAATAGATAGCGGTATACTATATAATTTAGTTCGTCAAAATCTATTGGCATCTCAAAAATTAAAGTGGAATGAAAGGCACGTGGAGTGAAAATAGACCATATTCTTTTAGTTATATAGTGGAATGTAGAAATATCGCGTTAAAACAGATTTTAACATGTCATATCTAAAAATTACTTTAATTCAAATGTGTTCCTGATTTTAATGCAAAGCGCCTATTTTGTAGTTTCTAATTTTTAAGTTGTGTTGAAGTATGAAATATGTAATTTACTGCCAATTATGTTATTGATATATTTTCTTATTGTATTTGGAACAAACCATCGTTATACGCATTGATCCGTATATTTAGCAAAGTAGATAAGATAATGTGCA
Source organism: Hexamita inflata (assembly GCA_963988835.1). Classification (NCBI taxonomy): domain Eukaryota; phylum Fornicata; order Diplomonadida; family Hexamitidae; genus Hexamita; species Hexamita inflata. Next base: position 16,155 of record CAXDID010000979.1, read on the forward strand.
TTTTAAAATATAATAGCAGAATGAATGAAGGCTAAGATCTCAAATATTCTTCCTTCTTATAAGAAGTGGAATACAATAAATATCATCAATAATATAAATTTGTTATGTATTTTTCAACATAATCATCCTAATAGTCAAATTTTAGTGTATATTTTTATTTTAGTGTAATTTACAAGCCATAAATATTGATCAAACACAATGCAGCGATTATTTATCTAATTTTAAGCTAAAATATTGCATTAACAGTGAAATGATTAACAATTTAAAAGCAATTAAAAGCCAAGTAGTCTTAGTTATCAAAACTTCTGTTCACTTTTGCTCTTTTTCTACATCTGTTACTTCATTTTCTTTTTCTTCAACAGCTTTTACGCACACTCTGAATAATCCATTGAGCAGTTCGTCAACTTTTTCTTATAAGTCAGTGAATGTGTTTTTGCTTCTTCTCAGTCTACCAAACAAGCCGGGTACTTTTAGGGTTAAAATATTAAAATCTCCTTGATTTTGAACAAGTATGTATACAAGTTCTACAAATGCTTTTGCTATGATTCCAACATCACAGAATCTATCTACAATTTCAACTACAACGTCGAATATTGATCCAGCGATTAGGGCTCGTGCATTTATTAAATGGTTGCTGTATCCTCTGAGTGCGATTAAAAACGCCCATGTATCTTTGATTGAAACGGCAAAGCTTCCAAATTCAAGCAAATTAGCCCACTGGGCCATTGATAATTCTTAAATAACTGGTGCTTCTTCACCGTCAGCGACTGTGAGGTATTTAATGCCTTGGTCAACAAGTTTGAGTCCTTCAAGGATATTGGTGAATAGTTTGGTTTGTTTGAGTGTGCATACGTCTTGTAAATGGTATTGCTTCATTTTGCTCATTTGTTGGAAGTTGACTACTCTTTGGTAAACTTTTTTGGATCCGAATTTTATTCCTGGTTGCAGTTCGGCTATGATTCTGACTTCGAAGTAGTATCTACCGATCATGGTTGGTTTGATTCTTCCGAAGTGTCTGAGGACCTTGGACCCGATCATTTGATCGTAGCTGGGCCAGAATTGGTATTCTTTAGTCGAGTTATCAGGGAGTGTGATCTTGAGCGCGACTGTTATCTGTTAATATTGTTGAATTATTTATGGGTCAACTGGATTTGTGAACAAAAGAAGTTGGAAGTTCCAGAAATCGGTTCTTTACTGCAAAACTGTTTAGTTATTATCCTCCAAGAGGAGCTTCCGAACGATTAAATGGGGGACAAAGGGGGCTCTGTGCGTTGGGAGGATGTTCGCCTTGAAGAACTCGTCTGAAAACAGAGCCTTACCCGAGTCCTTGAATTACTCTTCGTACATGAGCAAATCCTGGCGAATCTGGTAGTTGTAGAGGTTATCCTGGGAAAGGAGCTCCTACACGGTTGATTTATTGCTTTAATGTTGTTCGGCCCTGTTCTGGCAGTTCAACACGTGATCTTTGTACAGAGAATTCTCGCCGTCGTTTACCAAGCAGCAGAAAGTGCACTTTGAATTATATGGTGATACGGCCTCGTGGAAGCGGCACAAAATTTTCTACTTATGCGTGAGCGCGCATTCCTCCGGAGCCTGCATAAACGGATACAACTCAGCTATCTAGTGTTTAGAGCTGTACGCAAGAGGCTACTAGTTTAAAGACACATTCGCAGGCGAAAAATCAAAATGAATGCAGTCTGGCTGCACACCAGCTAGTTTTTTATCAAACTCAACTGTGAATGAACAATACGGACATCTAGCCAACGGAATTGACGGTAATTCAGAATATATACAACGAGGACAGATTAAGCACCCGCAAGATGTACGCACCAATTTCGTATAAAATTCATCGCAGAATTTACATACCGGTGAATCGTGATTTGTTACCGGATACACCTTATCAAAGTGATTTTGAAGCAAAATTAATTTTTTCTCATCTTCCTCTGAAGGAAAGTCGGAAGTATCGGTTATATGCGCCAGTTGTTCCATAGAAAACGACATCTTAAACGAAGGTGTGGGGATTGTGACTTGATTATTATTTAAATGATAATAATAACCAATATATGATTTACATGATTTACACTACACTAGAGGATAATAATAAATTGACTATGAGTTAATAAATCATTAAACTAAAATATTAATATTAATGATATTTTAAAACACAAAATGCTCAATAATCTCCGTAATTCTACTTAAATTAACAAAATTGAATAGCTTATAAACAAAAAATGATAATAAATTGTAACATTTACAAATATTATGTATATTATGATTTCTCTCAAGTACTTTTGATATTTCTTTAGTAAAGATGAACATTTCAAGCTATATATTTCTTCAAATTCAATTTATGTTGTAATCATTGCGCTAAGACTACATACACATTAATAAATTTCATATTAATATATCTATACAAGTTATTAATGTGCCTATCGTACACATGATAAATACTTGATATCAATGAGTATGTTTACGATTATCTTTTGTAATTTTGGTATGCTACGAGTGTTAGTGAAGCGTTAATGATGTTGTGCTCATAATTCTACTTAATTATACTTCGTTATTTTATGTATGTATTCAATTATGTTGAGGTGGTTTAAATAATAAGTTAACTCAGTTAAACAGCTCAGTTTAAGAACATCTATTTATGTAATATCAAATATTAGTGTAAAATAGTATATAAACACAGAATTAGTATATTATATATACGACTACGTGTTATATCAAAAGTTTCACTCCAAATGCAAGCAAACTACAGAAAAAACTTGACCATATAAGTCTAAGAGATAAACTTAGGTTCTCCGCAGCCTTCTGGCTATATTCCACATTAGTTCGTGAAAAGTCCAAAGTATAAAAAGGCTATATACTTTGAGGAAGAAATACCTATTAAAAAGTCATTATCGCCTAAAAGGAGTTAAAATAACGCATAAACTCAAACTGGCTCGACTTAAACCGCATTTAAGCTGCAGAAAAGTAATTCATTCGCGCCAGGGTTCCCCGAAACTCCATTCCAAAACATTCCATTTAAAAGCGATTTTAAAAGCGATAAAATGGGCAAGCCGCCTCTTCCAAAACTACAAAAGTAGGACTCGGTTAGTAGTCAGGTGCAGCTTGAGCTCCTATAGTCACGAAATCCACACGACTCGAAAAAGCTTGGTCTTATGAACAATAATTCATTCGCAACAAAGCCAAAAACGCTTCAATCAAATTATTTCAGTAGCGCTGAATTGGTAACAGTGCCCGAATACGAAATATGCTACGAAGCCGGACTTAAAAGGTAGTGGACCATCAATCAGTGGGAGCACGTGAACGGAAAGAAGCTCAATTAGATTATTAGTGACGAATATTGATTTAATACGTTAAATAATTTTGTGTAATTTGTTTAAATTGTTTAGTTAATTCAAATACACTTTTCTGATGTACGTATTTACGCGGGAATATATGATGTGTGATTGATCTCTTCTTTCCATTTCATTATGCACGCTGATTACAGAAAATAAATCGATTTCATTGTAAAAGCTCAAAATTCGCCAAGTTAATTCTCTCCCGAACATTCAAAGACCTATATTCCTCATGATTTCATCAAAAATCCTAGATTTAAGCGCGCGGTTATTGAAGAAGTTGAAAAACAAAATATGTCGCCATTTAGATAAATTAAAGAGTCCTCCACGCAGACAGCTACCTCAAATGAAAAAGAAAGTTCTTTCCCGCTGCAAAGATGCCAATCATACGTACCTGGACTGAAAAGAACGTAGCCGCATGTTAAAAGATAAGAGCTTAGAACAGCTGAAACAGCTCCACTTCCTTAATTATCAAAATTCGCGAACGAGTTGAATAACAATGTTCAATTGGAACTATTACAGTCACGGAATCCTCATGACTCGAAGACATTAGGAATGATCAAAAATTAACAGTTTTCACCGCCCAAATAAAGAGTTCCAAATAAAGAATTGGTTCCCGAAATTTAAGAGGAAGGGCTACTGTTTGAAATATGCAACGAGGCGAACCAAAACAATCTTAAAACGGTCACTGACTGGGAACGGCTCAACGGAAAGAAACTGAATTAGATCATTAGTGACGAGTACTGATTGTGTAAATTTATTCTGTTTAAAATATCTGTATAAATTTGTTTAATTCAAATAATCTTAATTTAGACAGTTAGACAGTTAATATTTTGATTATATTATGTTTTTCACACTTTATTAATACCAATAAATTAACCATTCCAATATGCACGCAGATTACAGGAAATAAGTTGACCTAATGGTTAAAACCTAAAAAACATTGAATTAATACTCACCAGATCACTCTAAGACATATATACCACGAACCTTTATCAAAAATCCGAAATACAAAAAAGCAATATATGAAGTTGAAGAAGTTGAAAAATTGAAATCTGTCTCACCAAATAAGTCGGTTAAAAAGGAGTAATCAACTCAAACTATTGCAGCTTCTTCTTAAAACACTTTCTCGCTGTAAAGAAGTTAATCGTACGCTCCTGGTCTAAAACGAACACAACCGTAGATGACATAAAATCAATTCTAAGAACTTAGAACAGCTCAAACAGTTCCAATACTTCCACTTCTAGAATCTAGAATGGATGATGAATTAGTCAGCACCAGTGTTCAACTGGAACTACTACAATCAAGAAACCCTCACGATTCAAGGACATTGGGAATGATTAAGAACCCATCGTTTTCGTAGCCAAGACCCAGGGTTCCATTTCGCTCGTTCAACAATTTAGAAGTGGTTCCTGAAACTCCAGAGGAAGGCTTACTATTTGAAATATGCAATGATGCTAATCAAAAGACTTTGTGGACAGTTAGTGATTGGGAACGTCTGAACGGAAAGAAACTGAGCCAAATAATTAGTGATGAATATTGATAATAAATGATAACAATCTGGATTCCGTTCCAATCCTCAATTAATTTGTTGATAAAATCTACTTGATATTATTAATACATTAATTCTTTTTGAATCAAATTTCAAAAAACTACAAAAGCAAAATTGACCTAGTTTCATTTTATTTATAAATACAGTAAATATCAAAATTCCACTCCATCAATGCACGCCTAGTACAGAAATAGCGTTGACTCTATAATAAGTGCGAACGAGTCCTAAAACTATCCTGGTGAGTACATTCCGCGCGTTCTGGTGAAGAATCCGAAGTACAAAAAAGCTATGTTCGATGAAGTTCCAAAACCACCGCCAAAGCAGTCCCCTCCATCAAAGGCTCCTGAGGAGTAACAAAGCATCGGATTCAAACTAAAACGAAGCAATTCGTTTGTTCCAGCAACTTTGTCGAATATTTCGCAGGAATAATCAGAATCAAACAGAGCAAGCCCAAAACTGATCGAATCCGAAAAAACTGATTCGATACATCTTGAACTGCTCCAGTCTAGGAACCCTTAGAGCATTAAAACACTCGGAGTGCTCAAAAACGCTTCCTTCTCTCATTAACAACAAACGAAAGTTCAAACCAAATCGAACTATGACGATTTGATGTCCCTCTTCAAACCTCCAGTTCCTGAAATATGCAATGACGCAAGTTTGAAGAACTAATGGGCAGTCAGCGATTGGGAGCGAATCAACAAAAAGAAACTACAAAGAAAAACAGAAGAGTACTGATTATATACTAGAACATATTAAATAATACTAAATAAGATATATATTTGTATATCTTCATCATAAATAGTATTTGTGTTCTTGTATACGTTGATAATACTTCAATATGATAAATGTGATAATAGAAATATTGAAATATATTAAATCCCAATGCACAATATATCAATATCTTGTATACTGATAGTTCAAGAAATGTTATACTTAATCTACAAAAATTATGTATATTTTAACTTTATTATAAATGACTTGAGAATTAAACTAATAATATCATTTGCAATGATATTTGCAAAATTACATCGCACCAAATATGAGTATCGTAAAATGCTCATAATGTTCAAAATGGAAACAGTTTTGTGAGTTTGGTGGTAAAGCTGATACAGCACTAATTCAGATTACTGTATTATTCATTGTATGCTAAATTATAGCTTCACTAATCATAGTATTCCATTATATAAAGCATGGGGATAAAACCAAGAATAATAATACTTTAAAAATTAGTGTTTGTATTATAATTTTACTAACTATTAGAACGGTGTGGTGGGAACTTAATACAAGAACATATCCTGATAATTCAACTTCTATAATTACAATTATTATTATAAATCGCATTGGATTACTATTTATGTATATAATACAGACTATTTACATGTAGAACTGGGTTACTTTATTGTCAACAATTAATCGTAACAAGTACTAAACTTTGATTTCAATTTTAACAAAAATTACTGTTACAATTATTACTATTTTTATAATTTGTGATGCTGTTGTTAGAGTATTCGATAAATAAACTAAAAATGGAATGTTTTATAGCTTATATTATGATTTAGGCATTTTAGTTTTTGCTGTATAATCTCTTCTTAGTGCGATTTACGTTTTAGTTATTGGCTGCACACTTACAGTATTACTATCAAAATTATATACATTTAAATCTATAATAAGTGTTAAATTTATGATATCAACTATTATTCTTAGTTTATCAAACCTTTCGCGTTCTTATTGTTTAATATTTAGATTAGCCTTTTAAGATATGATGGCTAATAATATTTTTGTAATTTTCTGCTATATCGTATCAGAATAGATACCATTAACATGTATATTAATTCTATTAGCCATTGATTAAAAATAACAAAAATACTCATGTAGTTCATAGCTAAATTCATATGTCTGATAGTCTTTATAGACTATATAAAATCGTGTGTACAACTGATATCAATTTACGTTGTTGGTTACATGTAAGTGAACTATTTGTTATATTCCTTTATACAAATTCATACCATCATTCATAATATGAATGACCTTTATAATATAATAGTATACTATATTGTCGTTTTATTTAAACCCAAGTTCATATTATAATTTTTCTTCTTTCTTTTTGAATCTTATTTTTTTTCATTTATTTATATATTAACTATATGACTGAATTATAATCTATATAAAATGCCACTTCAGAGAAATGGCGGATGATGATATGTAAATTCACCGAAGTGCTTTCCCGCAGCCGTAATTTGTGTCAATGATAAATGCGCACGATATTTCGTCAGACGACGATTATCCAGTGCAGAAGCATTCTCCGGCTATTGCGCCAATGCGTTTTGATTCGGTGAAGTCTCAACCTTTAAAAAGGCGTTTTTACTCTACAGGCGCTAAAAAGCCTGAGTAATTGCAACAGCCGCTGGAGAAAATTGACAATGAGGATTTGAATTCGATGGTGTTTGCGATGAAAAAGGGAGAATTTGTGAGTAATTAGGAGAGTACGTTCAGTGAGTACAAGGGAACGTCACCAATGTTCTAAAAGTAGCCCAGCACGCAAGCCTTGCCCAAGAAAGTAACGATTGTGGAGGACATCTCCAACTCAAACGCGCTTGCAAATCAGCAGCAGAGGAGACTGGTGCGGTCGCGTAAGCCCTCCATCTCATAGACTCCCCTAGCCGCGATTAAAAACGACTACCTCTCAACGGAGGATCTCCACACCCCAACTGAGAACAGAACCATCTCCGTTTTGCAAACGAAGCAAGTTTCAAACTCAACCAACAACGTGTTCACGAAAAACGCACAAAAAGAAACTGATGAACCCGTTAATTTAACCAAAACGAAGACGTTCAACAGGTCCAGGAGCAATCAAATCAGCACCAATATAAAGGACGCAGAACTTGAAGCCTCATTCAAATACAACGAGATCAAGTCAAAGGGGAACTTTTAATAATTCCAACCAGTTTACGACCCGGAACTTGCAAAACAAACACAAAACATTATTAAACAATAATTCATCAAAGACCAAAGAGCCTCACCACAAAGGAAAATGTTCGACTCACCTGACCCAACCATAAAATAATACAGCGCACAAACACTCATGGACCTATTTTCAAATCTAGAAAGTAAAAACGACTGGTCAGTCAGAGACAGAGCCCTGAAAGAAATACAAAATATAGCATTGTTGCAACCACACGTATTAAAAGACTTCGGACCACTATTTTTACAAGTTCCCAAAATATTAATCGATTTGAGAACTGCACTCGTCACACAAGCACTTGACACACTCAAATAGGTATACAAAACTTATTCAAACACCGATTTTCTAAATTAATAGCAGCAATACGTAGTGCATTTGTTCAAAAAGGCTGGAAACCCAGCACTAGCTGATTTTATGGCATAATCTACCGATATAACCATCGTCCATGCTGTTTCAAATTTAATAAGTTCCACTAGCTTTTAATAAACTAAAATTGATTTATTCTTGCAAAATATAACAAATGAAGTGAGAGCCACAAATCAACCAGGACTAAAATATCGTGTATTTTACCTTTTGGGAGATTTGTTATCTATTGCTTACTATAATTTAATTCCATAAATAGCAGCTGAAGTTCTTGAACGGTATGACTTAGAATATACCTAAATGGGTATTTAAACTTCAAATTAGTTCTTCACGCTTGAAAACTCCATTGGTTGTGATTTAGTGCAATAAAAATTAAAAAGGAGTTTAACAGCAACTGTTGCGTTTTGCACCGATTAGGTGAGGAAGCTTTAAACTGATGCCAATCCAGAAGTCCGTCGATCTATTAGAAGATTATACGCAATAATGAAAGGTACAGGTTTAATGACTGATTCTATTTAGAAAATAGATGACTTCCTAAAGCGGGAGGGTGTTGTTGATACTTGGTTTGGTAGATGAAATTGTTCTATTATTTTTAATAATTTCGAAGAATTTTTAATAAATATATTTAAACAACTAAACAATTTACACAATATTATATTTATTCATAATAGCATATATAAAGACCCATGTTAGCGAATAATGAAATTAATAGCCACCTCTATTAATGACTTTATATTGCAAAGTGCAGACTTAGTACGATTTATAAAGTATGGCGACATAGTTATGTACTCCTCACACATCTCCTTAAAAGATACAACATTTGCCCAAATTATTTGTGAAAAACCCCAAATGTTAGTAACATTTAATGAAATTTTCATAAAAATCTATTGCTATATCAAAATCAACAGCTATATCAAAGAGTTAATGTGGAGCGCCACATTCAAGTCCTACACGTCTAACTCCGTAAATCCAAATAACTGAATCAATAGGATAGGAGGATACTTTATAATTACCGAAATTACATGCACAACCAGTTAAAACCACAAATTAAAAGGTTCAAGAAGCGATATAATTTGATTTATTACAGTCTAGAAATCCAAAAAGCATTGAGACATTAGGGCTGTTGTACAACATTCAATTATAAACGCCCAAAAAAATAGTAAAGTTGACACCAAAATACATTCCACTGAGGGATTTTGACATTTGTAAAGACGCTCACAAACAATAAATGCTCATATTCCATAAATGAGAGTAGGTTAATGGTAAACAGTTAGCAAGTTTTGAAATATAGTGAGCTTTACTACTAATAATAACCAAATATAAGAAGCGCCGCTATAAATTAGGTATGACCTGTATTATTTGATCTTACTTTTCTTTTCACACTAAAATCAATTAGAAACTGAATGATCAACTATTTTCATTAACGCTTAAATTAAAGTGTTTTCACTGGAGTGGTAAAAATATTACGAATATTTTGTTTGTATATATTAATAACTATAATTCCACTTTAACAATGAAATAGATGTCACAGTTATCATAGTATTCAATCTTATTGTCTTATAATATTTCATAAATTCATCGTTATATTCACTATTATAGTTTATTTGCAATTTTTATTGTTAAATAAAATTTCTGATATTTCTGCAAAATGAACTCCAAATTCTTGAATACTTTCGTTGGAGTTACATCCTTCTGGGGTATTCTACATATATAATATCGCGGAACTTTATCTCCGCTTTTCAGAATTTCGTTTCCCACTTCTCTACCGCATTTTAATGAGAGAAGTAATCTGCGTGCATGTAGGCTAAGCCGGTTGCTAAATCGGTAACGCTTGCTGGGAGCTATTCTGCCTCGAACACGGCATCCTCCACGACGGACAGATGCCATCTGACAAGACCGTCGGCGTTGAGTCTGACTCTTTCAACACCTTCTTCTCCGAGACCGGTGCCGGTAAACACGTCCCACGTACAGTCTATGTCGATCTCGAACCATCTGTGATAGACGAGATCAGAGCTGGCGCCTACCGCCAGATCTACCACCCAGAACAACTCATTTCTGGCAAGGAAGACGCCGCCAACAACTACGCCAGAGGCAGAGTCAACGTCGGTAAAGACATCGTCGACCTCGTTCTCGACCGTATCAGAAAGCTCGCCGACGACTGCGCCGGTCTCCAAGGCTTCATCATGTTCCACTCCTTCGGTGGTGGTACCGGTTCTGGTCTCGGTTCCCTCCTCCTCGAGAAGCTCGCCCTCGACTACGGCCGCAAGTCTAAGCTTGAATTCGTCGTTTATCCATCTCAAGACATCTCTGTCTCCGTCATGGAGCCATACAACACCACCCTCGCTGCCCACTGCATGCTCGAGCACTCCGACTGCGCCTTCATGATCGACAACCAGGCCATGTACGACATCTGCCACAGAAACCTCGACATCGAACACTGCACCTACGCCAACATCAACAGAATCGTCGCCCAGATGATCTCCGGCATCACCGCCTCCCTCCGTTTCGACGGCGCCCTCAACGTCGACCTCACCGAGTTCCAGACCAACCTCGTCCCATTCCAGAGAGTCCACTTCCCATTCTGCTCCTACGCTCCAATCGTCTCCGCCGAGAAGGCCTACCACGAAAAGCTCACCGTTGCTGAAATCACCAACGCCTGCTTCGAGCCAGCCAACATGATGGTCAAGTGCGACCCTCGCAAGGGTAAGTACATGGCCTGCTGCATGATGTATCGTGGTGACGTCGTCCCAAAGGACGTCAACGCCGCCATCGCTGTCATCAAGTCCAAGCGCACCATCCAGTTCGTCGACTGGTGCCCAACCGGTTTCAAGGTCGGTATCAACTACCAACCACCAACCGTCATCCCAGGAGGCGACCTCGCCAAGGTCCAGCGCGCCTGCCTCATGATCTCCAACTCCACCGCCATCGTCAACACCTGGAGCCACATGGGTCAATGCTTCGACTTGCTCCTAGGCCAACGTGCCTTTATCCACTGGTACGTTTCTGAAGGTATGGAAGAGTCCGAGCTCACAGACGCCCGTGACGACATGACCAACCTCGAAAGAGACTACAAGCAACTCGAGATCTCCAAGGACGGTCAGGGAGAGGGCGAAGCCAAGGCTGAGTGATATCTTCATTTTAATTATATTCATAAAATCGTAATATTTCAAAAGATATTATAATAGATTTCTATGATATTTTTGAATTAACTACAACATTTATCATTAATATTAGTTATATATACATAGAAATTATTGATACTTTCGGTTCTCGCACGGTTCAACTTTCAAAATGGGCTCTACTTGTCATTTACACTGAGTTCAGGACCAAATTCACTGATTCGCTAACGTTATTTTCAGAAACTCGCTTAGTTTCTTTTTGCTAGTTATTCCCTTCGGCTTGCAGGGAAGTTGATTTGTTGTATTGATTTGTTGACATTTTTGGTACTAATGAGCTATATTCATATTTATATTAAAAAATAATATTCAAAAAACTATTTTGAGCTACCTATACGTATAGTTCCATTATAATTTAACTATTTTCGTCTAAAAATAACTAAGTCTCAAATAAAAACCAATTCAGTACTCGTCTGTCTCAAGCAGAGCCTTCGTTTCCATGTGCTCCTCGACTCTCCGTTCGTACTTGAACATCTAAAACTGACTGATGAGAATAACAACGGCCGGAATTACCTCGGGGACAACGTAGCAGAAAACGGAGATCAGGTTCTCGTTCAGGTGAGACTCGGTCTGAACGATGAAGGTAATGCACCTGCACAGGGCGGCTGTTACAAGTAATGAGGCCGTGAAGATGAACTTCTGCACCTGGGATGAGCAGCAGTCGAAGTGGGTGGTAACGTTCTTGGTCACTATAGTCCCGATTATGATAAAAGAAGAAGAGGTGATGAAAGAGCTGAACACAATTATGTACTGTGCCATGTAGCTGAAAGTGCCGTAACTGTAGTCGAAAAAGGCAAAAAGGACGGACGTGAGCATTATAAAGGTTATAAAAGAATCAATGGCCACGAAAACGTAATTAATTCGCTTCTAAGTCTTCGAAATCGAATAACGCACGTAATCCAGCAGCCAACACTTAACAAAAATACTCTAACTCTAGTACAAACAAAGAATCGAAAGCCTATTAAGTACCAAAGTTGAAATGTAAGGCGCAGAATTTGGTCTAAACACATATAAATCAAAAAACCAGAAACCAGTACGCAAAACCGCACTCATAATTAAAAAGAACGAAATTAAGAGCTAACGCTTCAAATCAGTCTTCGTTAGCGTTTTTTACACGTTTTTTAGCTTAAATAGCATTGCGATCGCTGAAAATACAATTGACAACATTAAAATCGTTGAAATTATAATTAGAGCAATGTTGGTATAGCCCATAGAAACACAATTTTTCATCCATGACGGACAAATCATTTTACTGGAGTGTAATTATTAAACACGAATTAACGAAGATATTTCCCATTATATAGTATATTAGTATTAAAATGGTCATGTTATTGTATACAACCTAATTGCATACATGTATTAAAATAGTGATTTGATGGGACAGCTCTGAATACAGTGACTAATATAAAATATAGCTTTTACTTAAGATTTAGAATCATTCATTTTTAAAATACTCATCACAAATAATCAATAATAGTTTAAATCTGTGTCTTATTGTTAAGTAAAACAAATACTTAATGATATCTACTTTTAATATTTTAAAATATACAGAAATTCAAATTTACGATTTATTGACTTTGGATGTTATTGGATTGTCGCACTTTGTATGAAATAGAATATGTAAACTAGAGTAAGTTAATTGACGCCGTTTAATTTGCATTTCTCATGTGTACTTTCTTTATAACAGTCATTAATTCACATTAACTTTTAATTTACTTAACTATATAAAAATCAACATATACCTCAGAGCGATCGTTCTTCCTTAGGTTCCCCACCTTTTGTCAATTAGCACAAAACAAAAAATGTGAAGTAAAACATTCCTATTGGCATATCCACACAAATAAAAGTAATTCTTTTCGCTTTCACTGGTTTTAACACCATATAACGAAAAATGCCGCTATAGCGCAAGTTAATAGCGAATTTAATAAACTCACTATAAGAAACAAAATCAAATATATCCTTTAAGACTTAAAGCCAACCAGTAAGCGTTAGAAAACTGAGAAAGATGTTATAACGCGTTAGAAATATAAAATACGTTAGAAAAGTCTCTAACGTACATGACGTTAGAAATTTAATCATTATTTACATTAAATTTTATTAAACAATATAAATCAACTTTACAGATATATTATATCGTATTATAGTAATAAAACTACTTTAAATGAATAAATTCATTCAATTACAGCTTTAGACGCTTGTAAAAACGGTTAAATTAATTATTATATTATATTTGTTTTACAACTATATATTATCTTTCTACGTTATATTTAAGCGCTATGGGCAAACTATTCTATAATTTACTCCTTGATATCATTTTTAGGCATATAGAACGTCTGTTTTAACGCGAAAAACGTTAGAAATCCCTAACGTGCGTTAGAAATGAAACGTTGGGTGGCTCTACATTTAACCTATTATACGCTCTATCTCGAAGGAAACATATATTACAAATGTGGACATACTAATCAATGATAAATACAAAAATATCAAATATTCCATTCATCCAAAATTACGATAATATTACAATTTTCATCAAGTTTAGAAATGAATTGTGTATATGATAAAATAGATACATCAATTGATCAATTTTATAATTTTTATATGTTATCAATAGATAGGAAGACATATCCCGACTAATTTTTACTAAAAATTAGAATAATTAATTTTCTTATTTTCACTAATCTATTGTGCCCTGATTCAAAAGTTCATATATTTCATGAATTTTCATTAAGAATTTTAAATGTTTCTTTTTAGTTTCGTTTGTAATTTCCAGAACGTTTCTTTTGAACAGTTTCATTTTAAACGTTTGCATTTAAAACCTGAGCTTATAATAGAAATTATTGGTCATTTCTACAGCGTGAATTTTATTAGAGAGACGAATATGCTGTGCGGTCGGAATTTGTTACGAGGCTTCAAATCTGCTCACGCTTCTTTTTTAGTTTATTGGGCTGAAATCGGTGATAAAGTTAGAATCTAGCTCCAATACGTTCAAATTAAGGCTTGCCAGAGGACTAGTGTTAATTATTTGATTGCTACTCAGGTAAATCGTTTTAATCTTAGGTAACCTAGATAATGCGAAAACGCACACTATTTAATTGTGCGATAGATCAAGTTTAATCAAATTACTAAGCACTCCTATTGGCGAAATTACGCAAATATTATTGAACTTCAGGTTCAACTCAGTCAGATTGCATAAATTGCTAACTCCAGAAATATTAGATAGATTACAGCCTTTACACGCGAATATATACAAACTTGTCGTTTATTAAAACGCTCTGCAATCATTTAATATAATTCCATAAATAGACAGCTATTTTAACTAGGTCAAGTGTACCAGTTCATAAATATTCAACATTTATCTAGCATCAAACTAGTTATATTTTTCGGGATAGTTATTATTTTTACATTATTACAATATTAAATCAAAAGTGTATTAATCATAAACTTCTCTGTGAATTTTAGAGAGCTAACATTGTTATTCTTTTCAATTATTAGATTTCCGCCGTAAACAAATTTTTAATATTATAGAACCATTTACATGTCATATTCATCAGATTCATCTATTTAATTTTACATTTTTTGGATTGAAATATGTTTTAAAATATTAATAAATAGTGATATATTGAAAATATATTTGCATTAACTTAACCCTACAACTCACTCATCCGGAAATACACCGTATTTGGCTCTAAATAATTCTCTATACATTGTGTCCTCATACACATGTTAAAAATTATAGTTTTTCGCTAAATATACTTATTTAAGTCATTCATTGTATTAATAGAAATATAAACAAGTCACTATAAATCTTGGTTCTATAATTCATACAAGTCTGAATTCTACAAGAATTGAATCGGGTTCTTTGAATTTAGTGAATAATTATTTGAACTGTTGAATATTCATCAGCTGTGAATTTAATACAGGTTTGAAATCTATTTATTTTATAATTTAGATAATTTAGCTGCAGGTTCTATATTAACCATTTTATTTTCAGATAAGTTGAGCTAAGTCTAGTATTTAAGCGTAGTTAATGGCGAAATATCACCAATATTATAATATTGCAAATTTAGCTCACATACTTAGATTTTTTGTTATTATAACCTTTTGCAGTTATTTAACCGTATATTATTTATATACAGCAATATTTATAACATTATGTCAATATTTTATACATGAACAAAAACTTACATAATTACAAGTAAAACAAAATTTAATAACATACTATAATTTCATTCACTTTATTAATTTAAGACAATCAGTGGTCATAAACGTTATTAAAACGCAATAATTACCTAAACAGTTAGAAAGATCACATTCTATTTCTTATTTATCCAATCCGCGCCAAAAAGGTCGTCGCGTGTAGGTCCGATAACGAAGTTAAAGGGTGTTTTTGATACACGACACAAATATTACAAATCTACGAATTGTTGAGAATGACTAAATGTGTTTGTCTTCCTAATTAATCGATGATTATTTTTATTATGCTAATATTAATGCAAAACACACACAGGGCATATGTTTATGATAGGTAATAGTATGTAACACTATGTGTTTGGAGACATGAAAAATTTGACAAAATAGTCGAGATAATATAATGCAAAAATAATTGTACGAGTAAAGACCAATATCTGCGACATAAATATGATTTTTTAATTTTTGTACAGCTTCAAAATATTTCAATTTTAATTACTTATTTATATATTCTTACTTTGCACATGATGAATTTCATTCTCTTATATTTTTTAAGCTGTTAGGCTATACAGTGCTATGTCCACAAAGTTTCAGTTTCACCACATGTTTACTAATATGACGACTTCTAAAAGGACTAAAATAGGTACTTTTAATTGTAATTTTATAACGCTACCAAGTGATACCATTCTTGAAGGAACGTGAGTTTTTAATCACAAGTACACTCAAATAGAATATATTATATATTTCACATTTAATAAATTATGCAATAATTTTAAAATCAAAATCTTCACTATAACGGTGTGATAATTTTAATATTAATAATTTTTTAAGACATTAAATTTTAAACAGTGTCTATTAACCTTGCTAGTTAATATTAACCAGCTTAAAAATTTTCAATAATGATTCGGTCGGGAATTTCCTATTTAGATAGAATTTCATTTATTGCATCACACAATATAATACCAGGGTGTATTCAACATTTTTCGTACACCCTTTAGGTGATACTAATATTATAATTATATTGCAATATGGATCTACACCTCGAGTTCATTTTCCTCAATTTACAGATTATTTACTTTTTCGAGTTTTAACCACTTATTAAATTTTGTAACAACAAAGTAATTCTAGTTAATCTAAAGCTAAACAACAACAAAATTACATTTGATTCTTATTGCTAATTTGAAGCACGAAAATAATGAAATTAATAAGTGATAAATGGATGTAACTTAACAAATTTAAAATATATCAAAATATTTAATTAGATAATGGTAATGTCTTAGACTACATAAGCACTAAAATAATTATTAAATTCCAATTTATAAAATTTCTCTTCAAGATCATAAATTATTGATGATGTTGATTGGAGCTAACGTAACTATAGCACTACGAAGTTAAATATAATTTTATGGTTGTCAAGTATAGCCATCACGCAATTGCGCCAACTAAATAAATATTTTATATCGTCCACATCAAAATGATAATTTTACTTGTATTTTTGAAATTTGAATCAACCAACCTATTTTTGTAAGTCCAATAGTTGAGGAATCAAGTTAATATATTCCATTACAACTATAATATTTGTTAAATCCAAGTTTTATTTATTACTGTATAAAGTTGTTACTAATATCTATAATATTTTGTTTGAAAATTATTAATTAAATTATTTTGTCGAGTCAATGATATATAGATACGATAGTACCCATAAACTGTATTATTAGATTAAAATATTACTAATTTAATGTTTAATGTCATAAAATTGTAAATGATAAAATATTTGAATTAGCATGAATCCTCGTTATATTTAATATTAGTTTGAACGCTTTGTATACAAGTAGCTATCCATATTTCATTTTTACTTAAATTCAAATAATAAATTAAATTTCTAATCAATATTATATTTTCCTTGCGAATATCCGAAGTAATTGTCTAAATTTTAAGTATATTTAATTTTTGATTTATCATGTCTGTTTATTGGATTAACGAAAACAGAGGTTACTTCAACTCCCATTACACTTTTAATATCGAAACTATTCGTACTAATATATAACTTCATTTGTTCCTTATTAATAAAATCAAAAATAATTGGAAATTAAATAATCTAGCATGTTTTTCATGTCAGATAATATTCAAATAAGCGAACGCGCAACAATTATTATTTTGGATCACTTTTGAGATTCTGGAAACCACATTGACAATCTCTATTTGAGGATTAATAATATATGTTAACTTCTATAATTTTAAGAATGTCCGATGTATGTTATTTACTGTATTTTGTTCAAGTATCTTTTTAATTTAATTTATTTATTGTATGAATAATTTTAACACCCTTTCATATTAGAGGTGAAAACTAAAAGAATTTTTACATCGCACATATATGCTCACATATATCATTATATAAAAGAAGTCCTCCTCACTGATTATTTTACCAAAATTTTCATGTGTTTGGAGTGTATTAATAAAAATTATTTTAATTTTAGAATTATTATAAATATTAATAATATGTAATTAAAAATATTATATTTCATGTATTTCAATCAATATTTAAAAATGAATCAAATTTTAAACTTAAAACAAGAAGTAATAATAGTCTATGGATTCCTTCATAAAGATGAAACAAGCATTACTAAATACTACTATTATTACATTATGTACCCGTAGTACTTAAAACTGTAATGAATATAAACATAAGTTAAAATTCCACTATTTCTTCAAATTTACAACTATTCCAATCTGTTAGCGGCGTGTGAGATTATTGCTGTATGCAAGATTTATGAGTCGTATAGCATTAATATAGACTTTTAACAAAATTCTATGCATCATTTCTATCAACATAACTGATTTAGCTTTCATCATTTTGGGAATGAAAATTGTTTTGGGTCACAACAAAATATTATGTTGTTGACATATATAGATGTATAAATCTCTTTTTATTTTACTTCACTTACTCTTCTTCACTAAATATATTCATAATTTAGTAAATTTTGGTGATCATAATAATTTGATCTACATGAGCTGTATGAAGTATATTAGTATATATTTGTATTAGTTATATATAGAACTATATATTATAGCAACTTGAGATATAAAGTCAATTACAATAATTTTCTTGAATTAATTTCTAAAGTTATGAAATAATATAAAATACTAATTTCATTATAGTTTATTAATTACTAAATGTATATCGTACTATAATTATCATAGACCTGTAAATGTATTGATGATGATAAAATCAAAAATATTATTTATGTACTCAATATTTAAAAATTTCTAGCGGATGAAAATTAATTCTATGTATAATATTAGTTAGATAAGTAAACAGTATTCACACATTTAAATGATTATAATTGAAGGTACTTTTTGAGCTTAATATAAATAATTTTAATAATTTAATAGTTAAAGTGGAAATGATAATTAAATATGTGAAAAGCCTATAAAGAGGATTAACATGTTTAACATGTTTAACCTAATTAACCTGTTAGATATGTTAAATATACTTATCATAATTATCATATAAAACAAATTATACATATAAATCATCTTAAATACAATTAACATATCTAATTAGTCAATATAGTTAACTTATCAGAAGATATGAGTAGCAAGCTCACTCTTGAGTGTTATAATAATGTTCATGAGTTCCCATCATTCATATCCACATTCATATCCTTTATCTTATTACCTGGGCAAATCAAGTTCATGTGAATTCATGAGCTTCATGAACCAGATAGGAAAGTGGCAACCGCTACATTGCTTCCTTAGAAACGACTAGACGCAGATGATATTTAGGTAGATCCCCGTGTAGATCTGCTTGCTCGAAGTCAGTTGCGTTTCCCCTCTGAATGCTTGAACGCAAACCATTGGTTATGGAAGTGCGATTTATCAAATAATCAACGTCAGTGCATCTAAAACAAATGATCGTTCGAGTGGACTTTGTTGATTTGATTTTTGATGGTTGCTGATAGACTTGTGTTCTTCGACTTTTCTACATTTGTGACATCTCCAATTCAATACGAATGAATAGTTCGAGTTCTTTTATCTTAGGTTACTGAATTAGATTTCATACATGAAAGAAGTAGAATATAAAATGATTACATAATTACGAAATAACGATAATTGACAAAGAATGTAATTTTAAATAAATAAAATGTTAAAAGAACCGGGGATCGATTCCTCGACGTCTATAAGAATTCAATGAACTATATACAGTATATACCATTAGACTATCAATACTTAAGTAAAATCGTTAAATTATACCTTGATATAAGCACAATTAGGTTACACATGTTTAACATGTTAAACATACGTTACATGTTTCCGAGCTACTCAATATAATTTCCGCCTAATATAGTCAGAATTGAAATAGTATCGTTAATGATTAAATGAATGTCTAAAAGCTATATTAACAACAGATCTACCATTGAAATATGTTATATTTCGTTGACAACTGCGAAGACTAAAGAATTTTAAAAAATTTAAATATTATGAACAAATGAAGTATAACTGTAAGACTTCCAGCGGATGATTAGTTTATTAAATTCTACATTAATTATATCATATGTCCATAGTTCTTATCTCAGAGTTACGGGAACTTTCTGGATGTTTCACACGAGTTATATAATGATCGAAGGCATATAAACAGTGTATAGTATGTTTTTTCTTATATAAAATGTAGATTACAACTTCAAGTTTATGTTCGTTATTATAGCCTATTTGAAGCGGTCTCGTGATTCTATGTTAAATAATATTGTGTCCTTCATCATGTTATATTGTATATTTCATTTGATTTTGTAATATATAATACTTACTTTTTGTTGCATAAAATGATATTTTATATTATTTACTGTATTTAAATATATTTCCACTTCACCATGAATAGATAATAGTCTTCAGCAATCAATGTAATATCAAAAATACAGTTATTTGAAGAAAATTTTAAATTAATACTTTGATATAGTTGCTATATAAAAGGCATTTAGTACTTTCATAATTAAAAATATTACATATATTGATAATACTATTAGCATGACATTCCAGCGGATAAAATAACATAAATATTTCCCAAAATAACGAATATATAATTAATACCATCATTTCAATAATATATATTCAATATCAGCGAAAACGCAGTGTTACGTACTATATAGGTCAATTAACTTGAACCGAAGTTGACCCAAGAAAGATTATAATGATTAAATATCTAAAAACTATACCTAGAATGTAAGGATTTGTGACGGGTCAACTTCTTTGTGTATCTAAATGAATATATATTATATTGACGAAAGATTGAACAATTTTATTAGGAAATGTATATCTGATATTAATAGTTGATCTGTTGAACTTTTCACTTCATGAAATTAAATGATTCCAATAAAAGTTGAACTCGATGGAAAAATTACTGAATTATTAGTACACAAGGGTAAGAAGCTTTTAGATGAAATTAAAGAGCACAATATTAAAATCAATGATGCTTGCGAAGGAAGTATGGCATGTGGCACGTGCCATGTATTAGTTGATAACGAAACATTTAAAAAGTTGACCCCAGCTACCGATCAAGAAGACGACTTACTATAGTTTGTCCCAGGATTAAAGGATAATTCTAGACTTGCTTGTGGCATTTTAGTAGAAGATTCATTGACCAATGCCTTGATTAAGATTCCTAAAATAAATAGGAATCTTCTATCAGAACATGATTTGTGACTTACAATTTTGATAATTAAATTGTTTAAACCAATAAACTTATTTGTGTGTGTAATGTAATGTTATTCTTTGCAGATTTTGAACTATTCCAACACTTGTGATACAAAATTAAACTAAAAAACGTAAAGAAATTATCTCTGAGAAATTATCAGCTAAAACTGAAGTTTAATTATTACAAACAAAAATTTACCCTCATTCCACTCATATAATTATAAACTTCTATCAATAAATTAAAACTATATATAATTTTTCTAAATACTTTAAGATATGGTTATTCTTTTCTTAGTAAAAAGTCCTTTATTAAGATTATAAGTGAGAAATATAATTTATTTATTGAGACCAAAAAATATAATTTCACTTGAATTCTCCTTGAGCCATAAGAATCATCCGGTCGATGTTCTTTTTGATGACGTGCGCAGGAACATTTTTCGTTCCGTTCATTTTCTTTTCACTTTTGAGTAATTATTGTAATTCGGTTTTGGCCGTTTACTCTGAGTTTACACTTGAAACGAACTAACTGATGATGTCCATGTTCTGAGCGAAGAACTGCTCTTTATTTTCCACTCCCTATTATCCGTTGGTATCATTTGTGTTTTCGTTATTTTATTATTAGGTTTCGTTTTGGATTTCTTGAACTAGGTTTTGAAAGTCGTTTTGGATTTCGGCGTCTTCGATTAATTCGTTCAAATTTTGATTTGGGGACAGTGCGGTTTCGATTGTTTCCTCTTTTGCTCTTTTGGTAACTGGGTCAAATTTGAGATCAAGTTTTGGAACTTTTGGAGGGTGGAGTGTTTTGAGCTCTGAATTAACTTTCCTAGACGTAATTTATTGCTTTATATCAGCTTTGGACATTGGACGCCTAGTTGGCGTGTTCTCCATTTAAAATTACGTTATTGAAGTGGGACGGGACTAAAGTGATTTCTACATCTCATGAATGGGCTCCAGCTTAATCAAGAGATCTGACACTTTGAGAGGAGACAGAGTCAAAGACCCGAAAGTATTCCAACGAATCTCCTTTTAAATGGTTGGGTTCTTCTTAAAATGACTCACCGAAAGGCGTAAATCTTATTTTTAAACTACATCTTAAGTATTTTTAACTATTGTTTTAGATTTCATCCGATACAATAAGTATATAATAAACATAAATTGCACGAAAATTACTGGAACACATACAGCTAGTACTATAACAAAATTTTACTAATACTATGAAACACAAGATTATTTATTTGGTGATGGAAACAAATGCAATAATGTGTCACAATCGCAAATGCCAGAAACACATCGATTAGTAAACATACTATGCGAAGCGGAATTAATATATAGTTGCGTAAAATTAATAACATTTACCCTATTAGTATAATTTTCACTTTACCAAAAATTATTTGATATATTATACGCATCATTAAAAATACTAAAATGAAATATTTAAACCTTCATTTAATTAATAAAATCTTTAATAAACACGTAAGATAATTTAAATGCTACTTCTACTTATAAAAATAAAATAACAAATAATAATTGTAACTTGGCTACTATATAACATTAGAAACTCAAATATAATTCAAGAAATATGTTTATAATATATAATACAGATATTCATAATTCCTGTACTTGTCCCACCTCTATGCATGCTTTTATGCTGTTGCTACAAAGTTAGTGATCACAAGCATAGATAATCATATTACGGTGAATCAATTAATTTAAGTCTTAAATCTAATCGCAGCAACACTTCCAGACAGGAAAGAATTACAGCCATTCATACAGAGTAATTTGAGGTATAATGCCTAGCTACAGTGAATACACGCAATAGTATCTTACAATTTTCAGAAATTGAACCACTTATTAAACCAACCAAGTAGTTTGAAATAAATTTGGAATGCACAGATTTAACTGAAAACTTCAAAATACTAAATCGTCTTTAATAACTTCCTAATCGTGATAGCGAAATACCTGGAAGTGAAATACATGGTAGTGAATAGATTTATTGATGAAATTTTATTTTTATCAATATTATATTATTATCCAAGCGCCAGGTTACTAAATAGTATACCTAGCAAAGTAAACAAACTAATATGAATATGAATGTTTGAAATTATCAACATCGCAATCGTTGCCATTATCAAAACTTAGATTAAATGATGATTTCTAATAATTCACTGTACTTCTAGCAAAAACGATCTAATATTTCCACATCAAACATGGAACTTGAGATCTGGCGCAAACGCGTTGAAACAGAAATTGAGTTGTGTAATAAAGCCTGGTAAAAATTTGACAGGCTAACTAACGAAATGCAGGACTTGGAAGTGTCTTTATTCGAGAATTCCGAGGATGCTGCATTAAATAAGAAGTACGCTGAGATTGTTCAGCTACGTACGCAAGCGTTAACAACTGCGTAGAGGCTGACAATGGTAACCGAGAACCTGCTATCCGATTACGATGCGTTAATTGTTAAGTCCGAGTCGCACGCTCAGACAATGAAGACGATTCAGCAGCTTGATACGTACCACCCGATCCTCTCTGAAAAAGAATAAGAAGCCTTGAAGCCCATTCGTTACTCAACAAAAACGTACGCTGACTTCACGAAGCTCTTCGAAGCCAATTTAAAACTGCACAAGGAGGAGTACGACATGATCATGAGAAAGCACACCGTTAAGAAACCAGCACAGCCAAAGTATGAGCCGAACGTGCACATGCGCCCGCGTGTAGAGCCCGCACCAGAGATCCCCGACAGTGAGAAGGAGCGTTTCCGCGCTCTTATTCTGAAGAACGTGAAGCTGAACCAGACCACGAACTAAAACGTGTATAAGGACTACAGGGAAAAGGTAGAAAACGCTAAAATAGAGAAAATACTCAAAATGAGGGAACAATCGCTAAACGAGAGCAAGGAAGAAGCGAAAAAACTCGCCCAAGAACTGGCTGAAAGAGATTTCGCGTTCAAAAACGAACTCGCTAGGGCGAAGAAAGAAGAAATTGAAGGCAGAATCAAGAACAAAGGGTTCGAAAGCAACCAAAAATTCGTTGAACGGGTCACCAAACAGGACTTCACGAAAACAACAGCCAACTAATACTTACCGTATTACCAACAGCACTTCCCCTCACAATAAGCGGAATGCGTCAACCTCAAATTCGGACTCGGACTCGCTGACGAAAAAACTACACTGAGAATCCTAGGAATGGATAAAACTCAAATACTAGAGCAAACTAAATAAAGATCAGAACCACCAACAGATCAACTACTGGAATTAGGCATAAATCTGCCAAAAACAGTTAAACCTGAAAGCAAATCAAGACCAGCTTCTTAGCCAGCTGGAAAACAAGAAAAGAAAGACTCCAAAAAGGACCCCAAGAAAATCGTCGAAAGACCAGCTAGTGAAAGCGAGGAGGAACCAGAACCGGTACTTGATATTTAATACAACAAAATTGAGAAGCCAAAGAAACATATTCCAATAATGCACAGTGCTCCAAGCCCTAAAGTTCAAACATTTAAAGGTGTGAGTTAAATACTAAAGAAAACGCAGCTTGTAGACACAATTTAAATTATTAACGGAAAGGAAATAATTGTTGAAAAGGAGGTCGAAGCAAGAGAAGTAAGTGAGTCTAGTACTCCATTAGAAGAAAAAGAAGTTATTGATTATACATCTAAAAAGTAATCTGTAAGAGACACTATGAAATCTGATTTCAAACCAACTAGAGATTGGAATAAGTAAGACCAATTTACTGTTAGCAAGAAAATGCCTGAAAATACTCAGAAAATATTAATTGATTCCCGTGAAGCTTTTGTATCCTAACCTGATACTCTCAACTTCTACAATTTTAAATAATTTGAAAATCAAACATAAATATTCTACGTGACGAATAATTCATCAACTTTATAAAGCTTTAAAGTTATGCCATTAGAGGAAAAATATAAACAAATGTTTGAATTGTAATTTACACCACCAGGAATGATGGCTCCAGGCTAATCTTTAAAGATATCAATATAGTTTAATTACAATGATCCAAATATTTACGAAATTCGTGATGTGCAAACTTCACTACAAATTAGATATAATGGTGGTGAATTTTCAATCCCAATATTTTGTTATCAATAAACTCCAAAAATTTAAGTATCCGATAACGAAAAATATATAGTTGAAGCATTTTAAAAGTTAACAACAAATGATAAACTTAATAACCAATTATAAGATGATTAAATATCAAAATTGCTTTAATTCGAATCCGGTACTTTATTAAATGGAACAACATAAAAATAAATTTATTTGCTAAATTCAGGTTTAATCGATCAAGTGTGCAGATTTAGAATTGATAGAATTGATGTTAATTAAACCGCAGCAGTTATGCTTCCTGAATCTGAGTTGAAAAATATTGAAAAGTCGATCTCTGAATATGATATCAAAAAGTTAGATTTGACTAAATCCATTGAAACAGAATACGAATAATACTAACAATATTAATAAGCTATATAATAAGCTGCAGATAAAAAAGATAAAAAAGGTGTAAAGCCATAAAATTTCAATCACCCATTTACACCAGAATTAAATTTGTAAGAATATATAAGCAGTGTGATCTTAAAATAAATAGGAGAAAAATAAGCTCCTATTGATGAAAATATTCGTACTTTCAAAAAATTAATAGATTATTAAAACGGAGAATCTAATCTTCTTATGATATCAGCTCCATAAATGATATTTTATTAAGGATAAAAATTTGAAGAGTCTAAACTGAAAGAATCTGCTATTTCTTAATAAAAAGAAAAGTATTTAATTCAAGCAAAGGAAGATGCTATCAAAGAAGTTACTTTAATTAGAGACAACGAATTAAATCAAAAAGTCAAAGGTAGTAAGAAGGCTACCTCGATATATAGTGATCAATCCGAATTTGACAAAAAAGTAATAGAGGTGTAGAATTAATTATATGATAAGTTAACAGAAAATATAGAAAACACAATAAATATATAACAATAAATTCTTTAGTTTGAGAAACAAGACGAAACCACAACTATTTTTACAATTCCGGCTAAAAGTCTGATAAAAATTGGGTATACTCATAAGCCTGCAGACGATTCTGTTAAAACATTGAAAATAGAATAGTAATTATAACTACTCAATAAAAGAAAGGATGTTACTAGTACATATTCAATACAGTCCAATCACATTACTCATGTTTCGCCCGTTTATTTAGCCAATAATAGTCTTGATATGGAAACTTGTTTCTATAATTCACAATATAACCAACCATTTGAAATATAAATGCGAATTGGAGAGCAAAATGTAACCCGTCAGGTGAAGATTAATGTTCCTAAATGTTTGAGCGACGTTGTTAAGCTGGATTAAAACAATATGGTAATGAATTTTAAGCAGAATGTTTATCATCCTAAAGTTTCAATCATTTTCAAAAATAAGTTATAACTTATAAATCTAAGAAATTAATTACATGAGGAATGGTCTTAATTTTCTCTTTCTGAAGTAGATTAATTTTTTGATTCAGTTGTTGAACTTGGATAAGACATTAAAGCTAAGAATGAATAAATAAAAGAAATCAGAGATAAGCTTGACAAATAGCAAACAGAACTTACTGGTAATGAGTAACAAAAATAACTTATTTAAAACAAAATAAATGAAACAGAGTAATTATTAGCTTAACCTGTAGGAAAGGGTTAGAAACCACCTAAAATAACGGTGTCACTTGATGATCTTAAAAAGTAACTCGATGAAATGAGTGTTAAAATAAGCAATAATTTGTAAATTATAGCCGACTTGAAGGAATTGCTTTCAGATATTGTGTTCAGCCTCGAGTCTGAAGTATCAGTTGGCTCATATTTGGAACTTTCGTTCAATTTGCAACTTATTGTAACTTAATAACCTGAAATTTTGTATTTACCGATTAAATCAAGATGGACTGTAAATGAACTTTCTATTGATTTACCATCTCAAATGCAGTTAAAGGAGATCTTAACAAGACATTAATCATGTGTTCCGGTTTATATTTAAAATAAATCAGCTCTTGCTCAGCATGTTGGTGTATTGGTTTAGGATAATCCCTGCATGAGAAAAGACATTTAAATTGGAATTACTCCAAATGGTGGTGTTGATTTATTATTCCCAGGCGAAACGCGTTTATTTTAGATAATTTTGAAGCCATAACATCCTGCTACGTATAAGTTGAATGTGAGCTTCAAAGGCGAGTTTGGTTATTAGTACAACTCTCTGTTGTCATTTAAATCTATTCAGTAATAGCTTTAGATATACAATCATGTGTAGCGCATTCCAGAGATTTCTCTGAATGATGAGTACAAGACCACTTTTTAGATGCACAACACGTCGGATGTGGATATGAACTTCACCGTGTGCCAGTCCTTCTTGGATTTCTCGAATTCAATGCAAAACATGTTTACCTTCGCCCCATGCTGCTAGCTTTTAAAGCAGAAGCAGAAAACGGATGTCCAACTCAAAATTGACATCAACGGGAAGAACGCGCTCCCCCTCTTCAAGTACCTAGATGCTCAATCCTACGACTACTCAACATTCTCCTTCATCAGGCGCACTTTACCTCGCGTAGAAACCCCTCTCATGGAGTACTTGCAATTACAGGTTCCGTTCATGACGTCAACGGGCGAGTTCGCAATTTACTCAACTCAGTTCCAGCTCAGGGGACCACTCGTACAGGTAAAGGAGCTGAACAAAGTTGTTAAAGTAGTTCGCGCTGAGAGCCCAGTTAAGGCTGATACAAAGTTAAAGGGTAAAAATCAGCCGGTGGCTGTTAAAGTTGAGCCGGTTATTGAAGAATACTCAGTTGGAACGTCAAAAATCACAATTGACTTCGGATAGTGCCCACTCGGTTCACAAACACGTAAAGAGGCCCAGTTAGAGTTCAAAAACCTCATTTGCTACGTTCTGGAGAAATCAGTTCCATATTACAACGCCGATATTGAAATGAAGTCAATGATCCACAAAAAGGAACTGAAGAACTATAAAAACATAATATTCGAGTTCGTTCCCAGAATAGTCGGTCAATAGCAAGAAATATTCGAGTTCGAAGCGTACTCGGACAAAGAATGCACCGAGAAGAAGCTGAACAACATAATCATAACATGCATTGGAGAGGGAGTTAACGCAAACGTAAATGTAGATATTCAAA
Source organism: Hexamita inflata (assembly GCA_963988835.1). Taxonomy (NCBI): domain Eukaryota; phylum Fornicata; order Diplomonadida; family Hexamitidae; genus Hexamita; species Hexamita inflata. Next base: position 44,571 of record CAXDID010000979.1, read on the forward strand.
ATATGGTTAGCGATTGGAACCAAGTCGGAGTAGAAGTTAAGGAAAAGGGGAAAGGACCAGCTGTGATAAGCAATAATAGCACGGATGGCATACTCAGGCACTACATAAAACCGATGAATCTGAACTAGACAGCTGTGGTGCAGATAAATTTGAAACCACTATCCAACTTCAAATTCAACTGCAAAATAATAGATAAAAACCACTCAAAATAATTCAAAACGTACGTGTACAACTAATCAGTCATGTTGGAAAACGACGCACAAAGCTGCACAATCGAAATCCTATCCCTGGCTGAAACACATCAAATGGAAGTCCTGGAATTCCTTGTTTCAGCCGGAAACTTCCAGAAAACAATTTACATCCACTGCTTCTGCGCACAAAAATTCAAAATATTCAAACACGATGATAAAATGCTCTGTGCCACCGTTGAAACCACAGCAGTTGAGAATGGAACCGCAAAAACACAAATCGCAGCAGGAAAATACGAAGTACTGAAAAGCGGACTTACTAAAGTAAGCGCTGGAGATCTCGAAGTAGAAATACTTGTGTGAAGGTCTTTAACATTTATAAATAACCATCACTAATTTCAGTCAACCTATTATGATTGAAGAGTATTGTGTTAACATAATTATAATTATTATAATTCATGTTCTTTCTTCAATTAATAACATAGTTTCTTGTAAATATTTTAGCATAAACTCTTTTTCATTTCTATATAACTCTATTTACGTTCCAATAATAACACAAGCAGGAATAAATTCAGGGATAAAGAAAATGAGCATTTGAATCATATCCTCATTTAATTTTTATCTATCGTATACATAGAAAAAGAATGTTACACATCTAAAAACAGCAGAAAGCGTTAAAATTAAGGAAGCAAATATAAATTTAAATACCTAACGTTAACAACATGATAATTAAGTTGAAATTTTAACTGAAATAATTAATCCAATGATTAAAAATGACAATGAATTTATAAATGAGCTGAAAGTTATAATAAGTGACGCTATTTTACTAAAAACGCCGTTTTCTACAGTTTAATCGTCAAACATATTAAAAAATATTGCAATTACCATAAAAATAACTAATATAGAGTCAATGATCCAAAATGTTCGATTAATCATAGATATAGTTTTCTAAGAAGACTTTTTCTGAAAGTTTAGCAACCAGGATTTAACAAATACACTCTAACTAAGGTACATAAACAACATAGAAGTCAAGCTAAAAACAATTTGAATCACACTTGGAAACGAATTTGGCTGAAACTTCCAATAGCTCTGAATCCAATAGAATATTCTGAAGACCATGCTAACGATGATAAATGAGGAAACGAATTTGTTTCTGTTCAAATCTATTTTAACTGGAGACTTCTTGAAAATACTGCTCAGAAGTACTATTGTTATTATCGCTGTTACCAATAAAGCACCAATTAATACTAAATTTATAATAATTATTGATATACTCAAATTATTTTATCCAATACAATTTTTCATCCATTTTAAACATTAAACCATTATGGAGTGTGTTAAATAATTCAATTATTATTAATTAAAATATGTAATCAGTACAAATATTCTAATTTTTAATATATACATAAATATACCAGTAGTGACATATTTATGTTTAACGGTATAATAAGGTATGCGAGGGTATGGCATGTGGGGGAAAAAATTCACAGTTCGCCCAGTATCTACAAATTAAAATATTATTTTAAAATCGACGGCCGATTTTTATTTGAAATTTATATCTTTATTGTTGTTCGTTGAAATATTAACATCTTTTCTATTTTTATAATTTAAATTTACACAACTGTTTAACTATTTTAATTCAAAGAGTAGAAAAGGTAGAAGAATAAAAACTTGGTAGCAATTAAACTATTGATCAGGTATCATTAATATTAATTTATTTCTACTCTATAGTAATATTACTCAAAATGTATTTAACTAAATTGAGAGAAATATTTATATCAGAAAGCTGAAAATAACCAATATATTTTCAAATATTTCCACTTTAATATGACGATCTTATAATCTATTTAATACAGATATATCAGCATTAAAATCATTAATAAATCTAAAAATCACTAAATGACCTTGTATAACACTCGAAAACCTTATTACGCACGTGATTTGTAGATAATAATTCTTGATTCTTCACTAAAACTAGTAATACATACCGACGAAGTGAGATATATTAACATATTATATTATCGTAGGAAACAAATATTTCATCTATTGATATTATAATCAATAATTTACTTTTATTATCTTTGTATGTATGAAATTGATTGACATTTGAAGTGATTTTATAAATAACCTTTAAATTGTGTATATACTTGATTTAACAACATTATAAAATTAGAGATTTAGTGTAACTGTAGTGTGCAATTATAACTTCATTTTTGCATATGATTGTTTAAATGCAATTTACTAATGTATATGCAATATCATCACCTCATTCTTAGTATTAAGAATTTGACAACTTTCTTTGTAAATATCTTAACTTAAAGGGTACAGCAGTAATAACTATATTAACTGATATATCCCCATTGGATATTCATTTATTGCAATGATTCGTTAGGTTCAATTGACGGCCACTTTTCTACAATTCAACTGTCAATTATTTTGAATTATAAATGGTGGCTTCGGAGGGGAACCATAATAAGTATGTAAATAGTTATACGTGTAGTTAAATTTGCGTCGCTTTATCTAGTTCCTGAGCTTTTAAAACGAAATAGTTAAGCTGGAGTGGGACAAGGACATGCCCGGTTTTGGGCGCACTTTTGGCACTTGGGATTTTGGGGAAGGCTTGACTGCCGTATAATATAATAGCATAACCGAAAAATACATAAAGAAGAAAATTTCACTTTTTAAATCAGAATAATTCGATATGCCACTACTGGTCATAAATATAGATTACAGAACATGAACTATTATAGACTGTATCACATATACTTCAGTTTAACTTAATAAATAATTGTCCGTATCATATATTCAGTTTAGTGCATAATTATTAATAATATATGATCTTGTATACCCATTATCTAAGCACTATAACTATTCAAACAAATTTCTATTCCAGCAAAGCCATTGTCTCCAGCTTATATTGAGTTAGGTATCGTCTTTCGTTTAAATATTTCTATATCTAAGTTCCTAATATTACACAAGTAGGAATAACCTCAGGTATGAAGAACAGTAGCATTTCTACTAGATTAACCTTCTACCGTAAGCTCTTGTCAAAAATGTAGCAAAGAAATGTAACACATCTGAACAAAGCCGCACTTGTTAAAATAATTGATGTCAATAGGAACGTTACAACTGAGCGAGAACACGAAAGATGCGCTGAGATCTTTACTGAAATGGTGGAACCAATTATTAAAAACGACATTGAATTTATGAAGGAACTGAAAACGATAATAACTGAGGAAATTTGGCTGAAAACGCCGTTTTCAACTGTTTGATCGTCGAATATGCTAAAAACAATCGCGACTATCAGAATAAACACAATTACCGAATCTATGATCCAAAAAGTACGATTTATAGTGGATTATGTCTGTTAAGAAGACTTTCTCTGGAAATTAAGCAGCCAAGACTTAACGAACACGCTTTAACTTAAGTACATGAACAACATTGAAGTGAGACTGAAAACAATTTCAATCACACTTGGAAATGAATTAGGCTCAAAGTCCCAATAATTTTATACCCAGTAAAATATTCTAAAGACCATACTAATGATAAGAAAGGAGGAAATGAACTTGTTTCTGTTCAAATCTATCTTAACTGGAGATTTCTTGAAAATGTTGCTCAGTAAAATAATGGTGGTTATCGCTGTTATCAACAGGATTCCGATTATTAGTAAATTGCATAAAATCAAAATTGAGCTTAATTAGCTTCTTTGTAAACAATTAGTCATCCACTTTGAGCACTTTATCATTTGTGAAGTGAATTATAATTTTGAATAATTAATCAGTAGTATACTACAATTGATCTATTTTAGTTATTTATTGTACATATATAAGCGTATACAGTACGATTCACAAATTTGTTACCATCAGCTTTTAATAGAAATAATATTTTAAACAAACTGCAAATAGTATGCTAATTGATTTATAATTTTACAACAAATTTATAAAATAAATGGACCTGTCATTTGATGAGAGATATTCCTCTCTGTCTTGTTACGAGATTAATTGGTGATTAATTAATTTGTGGCATAAAAATTTGAATCCTTGATTGATTAATGAATGGAAGACAAAATATCTTCCTTCCAATTATTCCTCTAATTATTTAAACTATTTCTTAAATATTCTCCCCAGACTACACAATCAAATAACACCAAAACGCATTATTAATCGTTTTCTATTTTTCTATTGTTTAAACCCAATATTCAATTGTATTACTGCACTGTCTCGCTCAATAATTCAACCGTTTCCAAAGCGTACTCCAAATAATATTCCCGTTCCCTCTTATAAACGCTAATTTGCGTTCCAACCATCAACACCCCAGGAACGAATTCGGGAACGAAAAACATTGAAATCTGAACCAAATTCCCGTCCATATTTTTCTTAAAAATAAGTAAAAGAAACATAACGCACCTGAATAAAGCAGCTACTGTTAAAACGAAGAACGTTGAGATAAATTTGAGCACTTAAGAAGAGCAACAAGTTAAATGAAGCGAGACGCGCTTGGTAATATACAGCCCAATGAAAAGAAAAGACATAGAGGTAATGAAGGAGCTGAAAACGATAATAGAGTTCAGCACTTTGGACAATAAAGCAGTTTGAGCCTAACTATGCTCACACAAGCTGAACAAAATCGCAATCAGCATTATAATTATTATAATCGAATCCAAAATGAAAAAGACGCTAAAAATCAGCTGCGACACACTCACAGATGACTTCCGCTGAAAATTCTACAACCACGACTGCATAAACACACTCTAACTCAAATACATAAACAAAATCGAAATATAACTGAAAACAGACTTCAACACACTCGGAAATGAACCAGACGTGAACTTCCAATAACTCAAAATCCAATACACTATTCTAAAAAATATACTCGTAATCAAAAACGCTGATATCAACCGGTTTCTTTACATGTCAAATTGAATTTAGGATTTCTTGTAAATATTATTCAGCAACGATATTGCGGTTACCGATGCAAATAAAAGAAGCTGCATTACCACTGAATTGAATATATTTTATTCATTGAATTGAACATATTTTAATTATCCTGTAATTGAGGCAATATTACAACGAGATATATTTAATAGAAAAAAGAATAAATATTCTTTTAAACAGTCTAGTAAAATCTCTAGTAAAATATCACGAATAGACTATTGGATACACTCACGTACAGAGCCTGACAAAATCACGCATAAGCTTTCAACTTCTATAGTTTATATGCGAGACATCCTGTCTCAAGAGTCAATACGTGGTCAACTTGGATCTATAAAATAAGTGTAAAAATTTTACACTGTAAAATCACAACCATTATATGTTTAAAGACTGGTGAAATATATAAATAAATTCGGTTCCATAAAAACTTCATTTTCAGGTCAGTACCAAATATATATACTTTTTCACCTCCATCTCTTCTAAAAGTACCTACCTGTAAAATCTAATATTTATAAAATGTAATAATTGTTAATTCTTTTCATGTTAAAGCGAAATAACATAGTAAATAAGCAGAATCACTTAGATTGGAAACAAAGATGAAAACCATTTTAATTAACTGGAATATTACTAACCATAAGAATTATTAAAATATATATAATACAAAATAGTTAACACAATAATTTGGTATGTGATAGCTAGATTATTATTTTGGAAGTTATTAAGGCTCACAACTTAACTTAACTAAAATCTACATTCTCACTATTACCCGAGTTATGAGTATATAATTTTTACTTGGCTATAGTAATATAACTAGTATATATTTATATATTGCGTTTAGATGTATTGTTGGATTGTTGCTGTTGAGTGAGTCATGTTATTAAAGCGATATCATGATAATACAAGCAATTAGTTTATTCTCGCACTTATTTTCTATCCCAATACCAATCATCAGGTTAAATTGCCCTTTATGTTAGGTCTTTACGTAAGAAATCTCAAAATATCTGATACAAATATAAAAATCATGTATTGACTTTCTCTTTTTTCCTGAGTAGTTTTCATGCAAGTGTATCCAAGAGTCTTTTCATAAGATTTTCCCGTATCTAAAATAAATATAGTTATGTTGTCAATCGGCGTATATTATCTCATCTTCATTATATAGGATGTCACTCTGAATAGCTACCTCCTCAGACCACGTTGATAATTCAGGTATGTAGGTTCAGCACTTGAACTATAACAGTAGACTTTGTTACATGAGAATATAAGCACCGATATCTGCAGTATGTCTTTATAGCGCATCCATTTTCACTATCCTCAAAGATATGCTTGTGGATCAAGAAAATACATACATATTTATTCCTTCAAAGATAACTAAAAGTACCTACGAGTAAGTGATTAAACTAACATAAACACTCTATCGTTAACATTATGAAGTTAATCGTTGTTGAAAAGTATATCATTATATTCTTTTCATTTATTAGACTTTTGAAATGAAATTTAATGCATGCAATATTATTAATTTATAGTGCAATATACAGTGGTTAACCTATGTTAAATGACTATCTTTTAACCTCAAATGTAGCCATTTAGATTTAAACACTGTTTAACCTAATTTTCTTTGTACAATAGACACGATGATATAAATAACTTATTGATTAGTTTATATTCCACTTCACATAATGTAAGTTAGAGTAAATCTGGGTCTTCCAAAAATTTTATCTCAGCTGAACCTGAATGTGAACATGTCAACGACCAACTTTGAGCACTGTAAGCTTAAGTTATGCAGTGATCCATCTAGGTAATCCGAGTCAGATTCAGCTTCACTTGAAATTTAGTGTGATAACAGCACTTAAGAATTTAAGATAATTGATAGATAAACCCAAATAAAGCTTAACTTGAAAGAGAAGATTAAATTTTGTACTGTTTTACTTGACCACCTCAATAAACTCGATAGTTGCTGCTAAAACCAGGACGAAAACATTTAAAGACTTGGAAGAAACGTTCAAAAACTTGAGTATTACATGAATATTGCACTGCTAAAATGAAGAATATGTTTAAACAAATGTTTACATTTTTGTTTAAGATGTAAATATGTATTTGAAAGTATTTAATGGTAGTGTGAGTGAGTTTTAGAAAGAATACGCAAGAATCTTATTATCAACATTATTTCTACTGGTAGATTGTCTTGTTTATAACAATACTATACATATAAATACATAACAAACTGATGCGAATATTGCGATATTTCATAAACTTTCTGTATTATTCAACGATTTATATAAATTCCTAAAATTAAATAATAATAAAATATTATATTTCACTCCACGAAAGAAATGTGTCAGGAAAATACCTATAAAATTACCAATTGACTCCATATACACCTGAATAGTGGGCGGTCCACCAGAAAATACTCGTGGCCAATAATTATTTCAAGAGTATAAAAAATTTCATTAAGTCCGATTTAGTTTGGATTTGTTTGATAGGATATCTTAAATATTATAATTAAGTTATCTTATTGGCTCATGGAATAATTATATATCAAAATGAAATTGAAATCTGAATCTTCTTTAATTGAGTCAAAATCAAAATTCTAACATTGTGTCCAAGATGAACTTTGAAGTTGAGATACCTTTTTCAAATTATAAAATAGTTAGGGTACTTGAGAGGTATTAAAACGGTCATGTTTTCGCCTCACAGCTAGTATGCCAAGCTAGTAATAATGTGCAAGCTAAATTACGACTGTTTGCACAGCAACACATTTATTTATGAATGGTGATGGGGGATAGACATTTACACTTAACTCAACAATATAATAGAAAAATAATCCAAACTATTTCAATTCAAATTTGTGAACATTAGATTTTAGATGTCATTTTGTTAGAGTCATGAATTTTCTAAATAATAATATTAACTCTAAAAAGCTATTTGAGTTATCCAGTATGTCCCTAATAATAATCCGTCAATTGATTTGAATTATAACTTAACGTACCGTTTATATAAATACAATTAAAACTTCAGTTTTGACCAGTTTCATCAGTATACAACTACCAGTAGGAGATCAATACCTGTTCGCGTGTGCTTTATAAGTCTTTTGATTTAGTACAGTTAAGTTGCCGCTTTCAAGTTACTAAAGTGTATTTGTTGACAGTTCAGTCTAAAATTAAGGCGAATTAGCATTATTTGAATTTTGATATAGCGAATTTTATAAAATTTATTAATATCAGATTTATAATAGGACAAAAGAAAAATTATACTTTATTTACTTTACACTTCAAATCGCACCAAGTTGTTATGTATATAAATATATCCCACTCACTTAACTTTCGTTTATACTAGTTCGGTCTTCTGTACAGGAACTGTAAGTTCACGCGAATGATCATTAGTTTTAGATACACCTATGTACGTTAGGCGCACCTCCGCAGCCAAGGCAACCAACGACTCGGGTACAAGCATCCAGGGGCGTAACGCGGCTGCTTCGTGCAAGCCGATCTATACGGGAATCCACCTGCGTCGTACCATCTGCGTTTCTAAGGAAGCAATGGAGCGGTTGCCGCTTTCCAATCCTGAAGGCTCGTTGATGGCATGCTCTTAGCCATACCGATCCTTGACGGCAGCTCAGCACTTTGAACCGGGGGATTTTATCTTCCGCAACCGATTTGGCCGAGCCGCATCTCAGGAATGGGATGCGGCGAGGAACGAGAAGCGCGATCAAATGAACCCATCATCGATCACACTAAACAAAGCTGGTATTTCAGCAATGCCTCTTCAGCTCTAACGTCGAAACGCCAAGCCTAATCGTTCATAAATACTATATATATACCAACTACATGATCTAAACAATTCTATAATTGAATAATACTGTCAGAAAATTTATCACAATACCAACTTGATGATCATCGGCGCTCCGTTGACGAAGGCCGGCCACTAACTTTGTACTTGGTTTCCGTACTCAGCGCCAAGCTTCTGGGCGTGGTTCTGGGCTTCGGTCAGTTTTTCCATGGCGCTCTTGATGGTCTGCTCAGCGAGCTCGACGATCTGGGCGAACTGGAGCAGTTTCTGGGCCTGTTGTTCCAAAACGGGCTCCGAGAGCTTGAACTTGGAGGTCACGAACTCGGTGTTGACCTGGGCGCACTGGGTGTACTGGGCGGTGAGGACCGTGTCCAGCTCTTGGAGCTTCTTCTGGTCGACCTGGATGGTCTGGAGCGTCTTTTGGATGAGCACCAGGTTCTGGTTGATCATCTGGGGGTCGACTTCCAGGTTGATGCTGGAGGAGATCAAGAACTGCTTGAAGTCCTCGATGGTCTGGAGCTTGGTGAGCTCGAGGACCGGCTTGAAGAGGTCCAAGATGGCGGTGGAGACGGTCGCGGCGGACTCAAGCAGGGGCTGGAGGCGGAGCTGCTTCTCGGCAAGCACGTCTGGCTGGGCTCGGAGGCCGATGGCCTGGAAGACGTACTGGTACTCCTCCTGTCTGTAGCTGGCGAGCTGCTGGACGCCGGCGGTGGTCTTCTGCAGGGCGTTGGCGGTGTCGACCACCTGCTGCATGGCCGCGTAGACGACCTGGACGGCGAGCTGCGACTGCCACTTCTGGGCGCCGTACTGCTTCACGTTGTTCTGGTCGGCGACGCAGATGTCCTGGAGGAACTTGTAGATCTGCTGGGCCTGGGTGCTGAAGGCGGGGAGGCTGCCGGCGTTGGCCTGGATGACCTGGATCTTGTCGCTCAGGTCTGGCTGGATCTTGGAGAGGCTCGGGGTGTTCACGGTAAACTGGGCGGACTGCTCGAGGAAGGCCTTGACCTGTGCGATCTTCTGCGTGAAGGGCACGTACTGCTGGTTCACGAGCTGGGTCTTCTGTTGGAGGGCCGCCTGGGTGCTCTGGAAGAGGCTGGCGAGCATCTGCTGGTATCCCTTCGGGAGGACCTGGAGGCTCTGGGGCGGGACTTCGGGCAGGAACATGTTCATGGTCTCGAGCTTGGCTGCGATGAAGGGCTTTTCCTTGGCTTTCTCGGCCATCTGCTTGGTGACGAGCTCTTGGATCTGGAGGAAGACCGGGTCCACGTTCAGCTTCATGCTGCTGTAGTACTGGTTGATGTCCTGCATGAGCATGCTGGCCTGCTGCGGGGCCACTTTGTAGGTGAGGAAGGCGATGACGGCCTTTTGGAAGCAGAAGTAGAAGTTCCTCTTCTGGGCGACGATGTTCAGCACTGGAATCATTGTCTTGGACGCCTTTTGACCGAGGGAGGCGACAGCCGAGTAGGACCCGGCCACGGTGGCTCCTAGTTCGAGGACCTTGGCCATGTTCTCCAGCTTTATCTCGGCGAAGTCCACTTCGGTTGGGAGCTCTTCTTTCTTCACTGGGAGCTCTGGCTTGGACTCTTCAGTTTGGGCCAGCTCGAACTTTGGCATCTCAACATTTTCGTGAGCTTACTGGTGTAATTCAACATTGTTCATCTGTGGAAAGTCCATTGAAGGCATTTGTGGTAGATCCTCAGTTTCCTCTTTCTTAACGTATTCAATATTTTGATCGTTTGTAATTTGTGGTTGTTCATGTTGTTGTTCTTATTATTATTCGGGTTGGTTTTCAGCGTGTGGTTCACTTTGGTCCAATTAAATGGAAGGGGATTCATTCTCGATATTTTATTCTTCTTTTTAGCATTCAGGTTCAATATTCTGAACATTATCTTCAACGTGTTTTTCAGTGTTTATATTTGTGAGAGTTGATTGAAGATTTTGCTGGATATTCTTTCCCATACTTGAGTCTTGGATAAACTGAGGTAGTGCTGGCATGGAGAACGCTGGTTTCTAAATTGGAGGTAATGCTGCTGTCTTCACATGTTCTTTAACTGGTTCTAAGTGAACTGCTTTCACTTCAGTTTTAATCTCCTTGAAAAGAAGCTGTTCAGTGGCTACAGCGCCGATGGCGTTGAGCATGAACATGAGGTCCTCGATGACGAGGGCGCCCGGGTTCTGCATCGCGTGCTCGGCGGCGGCCTTGAGGTAGTAAATCACTTGGAACATCTGCTGTTCTTTGGGGATGGAGTCGTCGCGGGACACGGCGCTGGCTGCGTTGTAGAGCGCGATCACGCCCTCGTTGAAGATGGTCGTGAGCTGGTCGGAGCCGTCGCGCACCCACTGAGACTGGATGTTCATGCGCTTGACGAACAAAGCGAGGGTCTTCGCCAACACCTGCTAGCTGCGGTAGAAGTCCAGGCACTGCTCTGCGGAGGCCGGCGCGGTCTGGGTGTCGCGGGACGTGGCGTACTGTGTTATTATCTGGGTGAGCTGTTGCATGTCGTCAGTGTCTACTTAATTAGTAACACCATTTATGAACATTTATTGATCAATTTTTTACTTTAGTATATATGGCTGTATTGGAAATAGTTATACAATATTTATTTACATTTTTGTGGAGTGGGTAGATTATCAAGTTAAAAAGTTATATAAATAGTTAATAAACATTCTGAAAAAGATCATGAAAAGTAAGATATAGAACTGAATGTTTGAACACGCTACAATTCATTACTATTTTTCCGTATATGCAAAGACAAAATCGGAGATCTTCATGTAAACACGAGATATGGTACTCTAAAAGATAAACAAAGATAAAAATCATTGTTGCACATTTACAAAATATAACTAATCATAATATATAACATAAATAATGATTACAAAAGGATTACAAATTCTCTCATACGACCAACTTGATGATCATCGGCGCTCCGTTGACGAAGGCCGGCCACTAACTTTGTACTTGGTTTCCGTACTCAGCGCCAAGCTTCTGGGCGTGGTTCTGGGCTTCGGTCAGTTTTTCCATGGCGCTCTTGATGGTCTGCTCAGCGAGCTCGACGATCTGGGCGAACTGGAGCAGTTTCTGGGCCTGTTGTTCCAAAACGGGCTCCGAGAGCTTGAACTTGGAGGTCACGAACTCGGTGTTGACCTGGGCGCACTGGGTGTACTGGGCGGTGAGGACCGTGTCCAGCTCTTGGAGCTTCTTCTGGTCGACCTGGATGGTCTGGAGCGTCTTTTGGATGAGCACCAGGTTCTGGTTGATCATCTGGGGGTCGACTTCCAGGTTGATGCTGGAGGAGATCAAGAACTGCTTGAAGTCCTCGATGGTCTGGAGCTTGGTGAGCTCGAGGACCGGCTTGAAGAGGTCCAAGATGGCGGTGGAGACGGTCGCGGCGGACTCAAGCAGGGGCTGGAGGCGGAGCTGCTTCTCGGCAAGCACGTCTGGCTGGGCTCGGAGGCCGATGGCCTGGAAGACGTACTGGTACTCCTCCTGTCTGTAGCTGGCGAGCTGCTGGACGCCGGCGGTGGTCTTCTACAGGGCGTTGGCGGTGTCGACCACCTGCTGCATGGCCGCGTAGACGACCTGGACGGCGAGCTGCGACTGCCACTTCTGGGCGCCGTACTGCTTCACGTTGTTCTGGTCGGCGACGCAGATGTCCTGGAGGAACTTGTAGATCTGCTGGGCCTGGGTGCTGAAGGCGGGGAGGCTGCCGGCGTTGGCCTGGATGACCTGGATCTTGTCGCTCAGGTCTGGCTGGATCTTGGAGAGGCTCGGGGTGTTCACGGTAAACTGGGCGGACTGCTCGAGGAAGGCCTTGACCTGTGCGATCTTCTGCGTGAAGGGCACGTACTGCTGGTTCACGAGCTGGGTCTTCTGTTGGAGGGCCGCCTGGGTGCTCTGGAAGAGGCTGGCGAGCATCTGCTGGTATCCCTTCGGGAGGACCTGGAGGCTCTGGGGCGGGACTTCGGGCAGGAACATGTTCATGGTCTCGAGCTTGGCTGCGATGAAGGGCTTTTCCTTGGCTTTCTCGGCCATCTGCTTGGTGACGAGCTCTTGGATCTGGAGGAAGACCGGGTCCACGTTCAGCTTCATGCTGCTGTAGTACTGGTTGATGTCCTGCATGAGCATGCTGGCCTGCTGCGGGGCCACTTTGTAGGTGAGGAAGGCGATGACGGCCTTTTGGAAGCAGAAGTAGAAGTTCCTCTTCTGGGCGACGATGTTCAGCACTGGAATCATTGTCTTGGACGCCTTTTGACCGAGGGAGGCGACAGCCGAGTAGGACCCGGCCACGGTGGCTCCTAGTTCGAGGACCTTGGCCATGTTCTCCAGCTTTATCTCGGCGAAGTCCATTTCGGTTGGGAGCTCTTCCTTCTTAGTTGGGAGCTCTGGCTTGGACTCTTCAGTTAGGGCCAGCTCGAACTTTGGCATTTCAACATCTTGTTCGTGTAGTTCAACGTCGTGTAGTTATGGAACTATGTTTGGGCTGTCCATTGTTGGCATTTGAGGTAAATCTGTTCCCTCCTTTTGAACGAACTCGTCCACTTTCTTCATGTTCAGGTTCGCGATTGTTTTTTGGAGGTTCTCTTGGAGAGTTTTTCCCATGTCAGTGGCCTGCATGAACTGCGGTAGAGCGGGCATAGCGAACTCTTTCTTAATTGGGGGCAGTACTGTTTTGGAGTGGTCTTATTTAACGGGTTCAAGGTGGAGTGGTTATTATATTGATTTGATTTCTTTGATCTCTTTGAAGAGGAGGTGCTCGGCAGCGATGGCGCCGATGGCGTTGAGCATGAACATGAGGTCTTCGATGACGAGGGCGCCCGGGTTCTGCATCGCGTGCTCGGCGGCTGCTTTGAGGTAGTAGATGACTTGGAACATCTGCTGTTCTTTGGGGATGGAGTCGTCGCGGGACACGGCGCTGGCGGCGTTGTAGAGCGCGATCACGCCCTCGTTGAAGATGGTCGTGAGCTGGTCGGAGCCGTCGCGCACCCACTGAGACTGAATGTTCATGCGCTTGACGAACAAAGCGAGTGTCTTCGCCAACACCTGCTAGCTGCGGTAGAAGTCCAGGCACTGCTCTGCGGAGGCCGGCGCGGTCTGGGTGTCGCGGGACGTGGCGTACTGCGTTATTATCTGGGTGAGCTGCTGCATGTCGTCACAATCACAGGTTTGACCAATATACACAGATAATTTCTGTACATCGGTTTATTATCTTGCCACAAATGGGCTTAACGGGAAAAGAGACACTGAACCAATCTTCATAATTGTGAAGTGGATGATTACATTGGAATTAAATCTGATGTATAAATATAAATAACATAGAAATATAGAACTGAAAAATGTGTGTATCATCCAATAATCTCTCTTTCTACACTCTTTAACACTCTTTTTAAACTTTCAATACCTCTTGTGCTTCTACGTATCTATAAACTTATATTAAAAAATAGAAAGTATTATTAAACATAATCATAACACCTAATATAAGGGACAATATCTTTAACAGTCGATTTTAGTTATAGTTTATTATGGTTCGAGCAGATTAGAATACGTTATACTTGTACTTAAACATGTTTTGTATATACAATTAATCTGAGTTACACTGTAAAAAGAAAAAAAATTATCTGAAATTATCTGCTCTCATTTTTAATTTGAGAATTAATATATAAGTTATTTTCACCTCGCTATCTAAAATGAGAGGTATGTAGTATCCGATGGTGTAATCTCACCCGACTGATTTTATGGCTGATGCTATGTCTTTGCGCAAGGCTTTAAAGGGTTTGGGCACGGATGAGCAGACCATATTTGACATTGCAGCGTCTCACAACTGGCAGGAGAGATTTGTGATCAACAGGCATTTCGCGGCTGTTACCGGGTTCAAGCTCTCCAGCAAGATAGCAGCTGATTTCGCAGGTAACGTCGGAATTCTCATGTCCTGGTCCTTCTCGCACCGCTATCGCCACTGGCTCGAGTGCGTGGGCTCTCCCTTGACGCCCAAGACCATGATCACGGCTGTTATATTGATGTCCGACTACGACCTCCCATAGATTAACGAAACCCTTTAGCAGCTTGGCCGCCCAGATTTCTTCACCTCATATTCTAATTCCTTTGGTGAAAGCGATTATGAAAGATTACTCACTGGTTGGGTGAACAGTTTCCAACGTTTGACCTGGGACCCGGTCAAGGCAGCTGACGAACTATTCGAAGCCGCTAAAGGAGCTGGAACGAACGAAGACGTTTTCATCCGTTATCTTTGTAATTCAACTCACGAGTCATTCGCTCAGATTTGTGAAGCTTATCAGGCCAAGTACAAGAAAACGCTGAGGCAAACGATTATTAAGGAGTTCAGCAAATTTTCTGAGTACGCTTATCTGTTGGCTCATGATTACATGCTAAATCCGATGAATGCGTTAGCGTATGCGATTAATTACTCGATGAAGGGAGCTGGAACGGACGACTACACGCTCATGATGCTCACCGTGCTGTTCTCGGACTTCTTCAAAGGTCAGGCGATAGTTCAAGCGTATCTGCCGTTTGGAGATCTTAAAAAGGACATCAAGGGAGATACAAAGGGCAAATACCAGGACGCACTGCTCAAAATGTGGGGACTGATGTGAATATCAATGAATAATAACATCCATTTTTAAAAAACTGTAAAATATTATTTTGTTTGAGTATTAATGATATACAAAATAAAGTGTAGTTTAACATAATTCCACTCCTCAATGCCTTGAGGTGGTCAGTGTCCATAACCTCCTAAATATCACACGCAGAATAGCGCCGATGAGAAAAAGCAAAAGCTTTTAGATGAAAAAGAATCTAAAGGTAAATGGGGTTTTGGAAAAGGAAGAAAACTATGAATATAGTTTACAATAATTCTGTGATGAAGTATGGAAAACATATGCCGTATGTTCTGAGTGTTATTATCAACTATTATATATTTCATTTTTCGTATAAAAATTTTATACACTATTTACAATAATTTAATTTATTAATTTTACAATGCATCACTCGCACATCATTCTGCAGCCAACGATACAACTGACAATCAAACCGTAAATCACACCTGACAAGAAGTGAAGAGAGACACCAGCGCAACAAACAGCACAGCATTCTGGTCTACCGCAACCATAGCAGCAGCAACATTCGAGACCAGCTCCAGCCCAAAGAGTCCAGAAGCCGCAGAAGCATTGACAACATTCAAATTGTGGAGCTTTGCATTCGCAAACAATTTCTGGGCAGCTGATGGCTCTAAGGCCACTGTTTATAACTACGACTGTTGTTGGACCATTTGCCTATTGGAATACTTAACCTCCAACTTGCATTTGAGTAGCCACTTGTAGTTGTGGTTGCATCTACATTTATGGTTGCATTTACATTTGCATCTATGGTTGCATACCAACTTGCATTTACATTTATGGCTGCATTTATTATTGCACACCCATCATTGGTGGTTGTTGCATTATACCTGGTTGTTACATTCCTTGGTCATTCACGTTTCCGTACATCTGGAGATGAAGCGGAACTTTATAATATAGAGCTAGAAATAATATAAAATAGAAATAATATATATTTAATCTAAAAATATTTCTAAAATACTGCACAGTATATAATTTTATAGTACGCTTGCTACAACTTTAAATAACTAATATATTATATTAAATAAGAAATCTTATGGAATCTGTTTATCAAAATAATTTGTACTATTTTTACTAGATATTTATAAAAGAAGAAACAGAATGTTATTATATTGCTATTTTAGCTAACTGTGATTAAAATGTACAGAGATATCACTCAGCCTTGGCTTCGCCTTCTCCCTGACCGTCCTTGGAGATCTCGAGTTGCTTGTAGTCTCTTTCGAGGTTGGTCATGTCGTCACGGGCGTCAGTGAGCTCGGACTCTTCCATACCTTCGGAAACGTACCAGTGGATGAAGGCACGTTGGCCGAGGAGCAAGTCGAAGCACTGACCCATGTGGCTCCAGGTGTTGACGATGGCGGTGGAGTTGGAGATCATGAGGCAGGCGCGCTGGACCTTGGCGAGGTCGCCTCCTGGGATGACGGTTGGTGGTTGGTAGTTGATACCGACCTTGAAACCGGTTGGGCACCAGTCGACGAACTGGATGGTGCGCTTGGACTTGATGACGGCGATGGCGGCGTTGACGTCCTTTGGGACGACGTCACCACGATACATCATGCAGCAGGCCATGTACTTACCCTTGCGTGGGTCGCACTTGACCATCATGTTGGCTGGCTCGAAGCAGGCGTTGGTGATTTCGGCGACGGTGAGCTTTTCGTGGTAGGCCTTCTCGGCGGAGACGATTGGAGCGTAGGAGCAGAATGGGAAGTGGACTCTCTGGAATGGGACGAGGTTGGTCTGGAACTCGGTGAGGTCGACGTTGAGGGCGCCGTCGAAACGGAGGGAGGCGGTGATGCCGGAGATCATCTGGGCGACGATTCTGTTGAGGTTGGCGTAGGTGCAGTGTTCGATGTCGAGGTTTCTGTGGCAGATGTCGTACATGGCCTGGTTGTCGATCATGAAGGCGCAGTCGGAGTGCTCGAGCATGCAGTGGGCAGCGAGGGTGGTGTTGTATGGCTCCATGACGGAGACAGAGACGTCTTGGGCTGGGTAGACGACGAACTCGAGCTTGGACTTGCGGCCGTAGTCGAGGGCGAGCTTCTCGAGGAGGAGGGAACCGAGACCAGAACCGGTACCACCACCGAAGGAGTGGAACATGATGAAGCCCTGGAGACCGGCGCAGTCGTCGGCGAGCTTTCTGATGCGGTCGAGGACGAGGTCGACGATGTCTTTACCGACGTTGACTCTGCCTCTGGCGTAGTTGTTGGCGGCGTCTTCCTTACCAGAAATGAGTTGTTCTGGGTGGTAGATCTGGCGGTAGGCGCCAGCTCTGATTTCGTCAACCACGGATGGTTCGAGATCGACGTAGACGGCACGTGGGACGTGTTTACCAGCACCAGTCTCGGAGAAGAAGGTGTTGAAAGAGTCGGACTCAACGCCGACGGTCTTATCAGATGGCATCTGTCCGTCGTGGAGGATGCCGTGTTCAAGGCAGAATAACTCCCAGCAAGCGTTACCGATTTGGCAACCAGCTTAGCCTACATGCACGCAGATTACTTCTCTCATTAAAATGCGGAGGCGGAGTGGTAAGACAAATTCTGAAAAGCGAAGATAAAGTTATGCAATGGCGACTGCGTGGCGTATCCCAGAAGGACGCCTCTGTAGCTAGGGTATTCGAGGTAATATCTAAGTGGCTGGAGTTCATTTTGCAGAAGTACATAAAGGCTTTTCGGATTCGTGTTGCAAATGCGCATGTGGTGTAGGTTTCAGAACACTTTCCACACCCGACAATGTCTATTCCAGACGCAACGGACGCTGTGGTCGCTTATCGGATGAATTGCCGACTAAACTAGCGCATGTATAGTATTAAACATAGCTACTAGGTTTTGCAACGGAATATTTTCAGTATAACGTTAATACACAAATTCACAAGTCTTTTGTATAAAACTTGAAATGCAGATATTACAATGATTTTTGTTTGGTGTTAAAAATTTCATAATTTTTATATGAAAACTGTATTTGGATCAATAAAGAGTAAGATAAAATGAATTACAAAGTATCATATAGTTTTTTCAAAGGTTATATGTTCATATTACAAGTGTATACATCTTAATATTATATATATCCCACTCAATTAACTTTCGTTTATACTAGTTCAATCTTCTGTACAGTAAACTGTCTACTTCTTAGATACACCTACAGTGTTCATACTATTATTGTTTATATTTGTAATTGAATTTCACATTTAATTATCTGTATTCGTTTGTGTCTGATTGATGATTTTAATGAATAATATTTGTGTAACGATTTGGTTTTAGTATTTCCAAATATTCTATTTTCTTGGTTTATTGCCCCTTTATGTCTTAACTTAAACTCAAATCTGCGTATTTAAATCATATAACTTCCAGATTCAAATATATGTTGTTTTTAAAATTCCGTTAATTACGCATTATTCGCTTATGTTATGTGTATTCTGCATATTTGTAAACCACTTCTTAAATATGAGGTAAATCCCCACTGTTCTGAGCCAGTTGAATCTTTAGTCCCGTTCTTTCTATATCCACTAACAATCTGCGTTGTCCTTTATCCAGCCCAGTTTAAAATCAATTGACGACGACATATGCGAGCTTTCAGCTGACTTTGAAAACTCTCAGGATTTTCAGCACATAGCTCACTCTGTAAAACTCATTTGTGTGTTGAATGTGAATATTTCGCAGCTCAAATCCGTTTTAGTCAAAACGGACTCCCTCATTAATTGCGTTGAGAATTAAATTGAAAACGTTAAACGGCTCAAAAGGAACCACCAGCGACTGACCTAATACTTGTACAAGAACTGGTGAAGTGATTTTTTATTCAGTTTATTAAATAAACTTATACATACGATTATTAAATTGTATTTATATAATCTGTAACACTGCGATTTTTTAATTTATTAATTTGTAGTATTGAATTATTGTTATCCATTGTATATTCATATTTTTTGGAGTTATTTAAGCAATTTTATCCGCTGGATATTTTGCTAACAGAATGATACACTTATTTATTTATTTCGATCCAGTAGGTATCTAATACCTATTATATCACAATTCTATCAAATGAATAACTTTAAATTTTCTTCAAATTATTTAAACCAATATAGAGTGAATAATGCAAAAATATTTCCCACCTCATATTTTCAGATTAGATATGAATGAAGGTCGTGCTTGTCTTACTTGATAAAACTCTCTGATTGATTATAAAATGATATGGCGCGTCTATTATAGCTATATATAGTTATATGACAATATTCAACTTAATTGAATATGTTTTCGATAAAAACGTCAAAAATAGAGCTTTCTAAATCAGGAGATACTGACATGTTAAATTATTTTAGAATATTGTTGTATAAAGACTGCATAACATAATGAGAAAACTCCCTGGACGCGATTGAATTCGTTCATTTTTATGACTTGTTAGTTGATTTTTTATGAAATAATTTAGAAAAAGAACTTCAGGTTTGCGGATGGGAAATGACTTATTGGTACTTAATTAACTCAACCACAAAAGATAAATGTCACACAGTTTTAGTGGCTTTAAAAAGTAAATAATTTGACCTGGAGTGAAAGTAATAAAATATATTATTTTTCCATTACATTACTCCATAACATACATAAATATAAATTATAATGTCTTGAAAATTGTTGCATCACCTCTAAATAAAATATGCAGTCAATATTCTAATACCATCAATTATATAATTGAATATTAAAAACAATTGAATGGGTGGAAATATAATATTATTACATACGTTAATATAATAGTTCATATTTAATAATCATTTCCACTTTAACTATTAAATTAATATAAATTTTAATATTTAGTTCAAATAGCACCCTCTATGTTAATCATTTAAATATGTGAATACTGTTTACTTATCTAACTAATATTATACATAGAATTGATTTTCATCCGCTAGAAATTTTTAAATATTTAGTACATAAATTAAATATTTGGTTTGATCATCATCAATACATTTAGAAGTCTATGATTATTATAGTATGATATAAATTTAGTAATTAATCATTATTAATGAAATTAGTATTAGATATTATTTCAATACTATAGAAGTAAATTCAAGAAAATTATTGTAATTGGCTTTATATCTCAAATTGCTAAAATATATAGTTCTATATATAACTAATACTTACATACACTTATATACTTCATTTAGCTCTTGCAGATCAAATTATTATTATCAACAAAATTCACTAAAATATATATTTATTTAATGAAGAAGAGTAAGTAAAGTAAAATCAAAAGAGATTTATATATCTATATATGTCAACAACATAATATTTTGTTATGACCTAAAACTATTTTCATTCCCAAAATGATGAAAGCTAAATCAGTTATGTTGATAGAAATGATGCATAGAATTTTATTGAAAGTTTATATTAATGCGATATGGCTCATAAATCTTCCATACAGCAATAATCTCACACGCCGTTAGAAAACTGGTGTTAACGAAAATTTGTAGAAATAATAGAATTTTAACTTATGTTTATAATCCTTACAGTTTAAAGTACTACAGCTAGATGACATTATGGTAGTAGTATCTTAAGTTGTCTATTATTTTATTCTGAAAGAATCCGTAGACTGTGGCTACTTCTTGTTCTAACTTTAATATTTGTCTCATATTTAAATATTGGTTGAAATACATGAAATAAAATATTTTTGATATCATAATATTAATATTTATAATAATTCTGAAATTAAAATATTTTTAATAAATACACTCCAAACACAAAGTGTTACAGATTATGTATTTATATATCCCACTCACTTAACTATCGTGTTCTAAACCTTTGAGGGCATCAAAGGTTAAATTGTATGTATATATTGTATTTATATGTTTAGATAGTATTAAAAAGTACTTAACGAGTTTTAATCAAAAACTGATATATAATTATAATTATTAAAGTAATATGAAGTTACCAGTCCTTATTACAATATACCAAGTAATATAAAATATTATATTGCACTATTTGAACTTTATATCGATATTTATATAGGTCGCGAATATAGTGTGATTGATGTGGTGTATAGTATGTTTCGGAAGCGAAAATAAATGAGTGTTAGTGAGTATGTATCTGTTTATTTTTATGGTTGTTTCTTTAATCTTATAAATATTCCGCTCGAATCCCTGTCCGGGGCGCAAACCACCCCGAAAATGAACAACATTTAACTTATCTCAGAAACTAGCTAAAGACACGCGGATTTCACCAAACTCAATGATTATTGACGTATTTCTTATCCTAGCACCCACTAGCACTCATCTGCGCTTTAGAAAATGACACTTTATACAGTTAATAATTGAATGGGACGACCCCTACTCTAGATTTTTCTATGAACTGCATTCATAGCCATATAGTACAATAATATAAAGATATCGACCCGCTTATAACAATTGAGTGTACAAAAATATAAATTAACGATTAAAAAGTTGATATTTTGTGGAGTAAAAATGAAGTGAAGAAAACATCATATTTGTGATACTTACCAATAATAGCATTCATATGACTAATAATTGGAAAACATGAAAATCTAAAAATCTGTGATTAAATTATTGAAATAAATCATCATATAAATGAATAATAACAATATATAATTATTGTTCCACACCAAATGAACCTTGAGAAAACCAAAATCGAATGTCAGTTATAAAAAATACCTCCCTAATCCATTATTATATCGTATTAATGAAAAAAGATTGTAAAATTGAGTATTTCAAAAATTATTATTATCTACTGCATTTTAATAAGTGATGTTACTTTGCTTTGTGCCACAAAGTTTGTGACTTTGTACAAATACTATTGCAACAACAGAAAACGGGTTTAACTTCATCGCACTGAATTTTTATGGTACTCAGCAAATATATAATTGTATTGAATGTTAAAATTTAGTTAATGTAAGAAATGTCAATATGATATGGCATACTACATTTTTATTAGATCTAATAATATTTTTATAAAGGTTAATTAACTTTCAGGAATATAACCTTAATGCTGATTGAACATATGTTTTAGTTATATTTGTGATCTGTGATTAAACTTAAATATTAATATAAATTAAAATTAATAAAAGGATATATAATGTCATAATTTGGAATAAAATTAACATATTATCGTTTTTAATAATTTTTAATATTGTTTCATTGAACTGTCTCTAATCATTTTGGTGTGGAATTTATTCATTAGTATCACAAATCTAAAATAAAAAATAAAAGTAATCAATATTAAATGCTCGATTTGTGAGAAATTGAACGCCACGACCCCACCTTATATTTTGCAAGGAACGGCTTCATATATTGATATATACACTGGTTTAAAATGAACTCACTTGCGATATCATTAGTGGAGATCGTGTTTTCCACCTCAATTCCTAAAATAGTTCAAGACCTATATATTTATAAAAAATTAATAACAACTTTACACTACTTTATTACAGTTTTGACCCCTTTCGTTTACCTGTAAAATACAGCCTTTACAGCGCTGAATTACAGCTTTTGATGAAGCTGTACTAATTTTACAGTCATAAAAGTAGGGCTGTTATTTGGCTGTACCATACAGGTTTTACTTGGAAACTGTACCTTGTACAGCTGTATACAGTATACAGCTTTAATTTCTATACTGTATGAAATCATATGTAGAAACGTAATATTTGTCCAGTTTTAACAATAATTTAACAATAATTTCAAATTATCCGAAAATTATTTTTGCAATTATCAATATTGTGTTATATAATCTCTTTTATGGTCTATTTAAATATATTTAAGTCATAAAGACTTAAGTATCTTATAATTAACTGATATATTAATCTAATTTCTAGTGTTTTTCATTATTATGAATTATCTATAACTATTATATATGTCATCAATAAATATAAGCATGTTGTGACATTATTACCTGATTGAAAAGTATTAATATGTAAATATTTCAAATATTATTAAAAAATACATTGTATTTGGAGTGGAGATTTAACATGTTAATATAATTGTATAAAATTAATAGTATTGATGTTATATTGTTGTGATATACCATAGTTAATTGTAACTTTGTAATATTAAATTTCGAATTATCAAAAGTGTTTATTTAATGATCAATATCATATATTTCTATAGCATACTCTATATATTCACTGGAGTCATGTTGAAACTGAAAATACTAAGCACAAATAATATACACAAAAATTGGTGTGATACTAGAAAATGTAGTAAAGTATAAAATAATCTATAGTACGTTGAAATATTTTAATATTCGCTTCCATTTTCAAAACTTATACAGCCAATTACAAAAACCTGTATAAAACTTCATACAGGTTCATACAGGTCCTGTAGCAAACTGTATACAGCTACAGGTCAAAAATCGACCAATACTGTACCCATACAGCCAAATAACAGCCCTACATAAAAGCCCTAGTTTATTTCGAAAACATATACTCTTATATTATTTTTGTTTCCATTTTCAAGTTAGAAAGAAATGTACACTATTTTCACATACTACATTGTCTTACTCTTTAGGGGTATTAGCTAAACTATTTTTAACCCCCTTGTAAGTGAAATATAATAATAATAAAAAAATATTTTAACGATAGAAGCGCCAAATTTATATAATATTATTCATTTAACAGTAAGACTTAATATGACTTAACAGATGATTGTTCCAATGTTCATCAAATCTCATTTTTTCAAATCATAACTAATCAAAAAACTCACACTAATAACTCGTCATCGTAAAAAGTAGATACTATAACTTGAAAATCTTAAGAAACTGGTTAAATTAAACAGTGTATTCATTGGTATTCGCAATAATACTGAAAATATTCCGTTGCAAAACCTAGTAGCTATGTTTAATACTATACATGCGCTAGTTTAGTCGTCAAGCCATCCGATAAGCGACCGCAGCGTCCGTTGCGTCTGGAATAGACATTGTCGGGTGTGGAAAGTGTTCTGAAACCTACACCACATGCGCATTTGCAACACGAATCCGAAAAGCCTTTATGTACTTCTGCAAAATGAACTCCAGCCACTTAGATATTACCTCGAATACCCTAGCTACAGAGGCGTCCTTCTGGGATACGCCACGCAGTCGCCATTGCATAACTTTATCTTCGCTTTTCAGAATTTGTCTTACCACTCCGCCTCCGCATTTTAATGAGAGAAGTAATCTGCGTGCATGTAGGCTAAGCTGGTTGCCAAATCGGTAACGCTTGCTGGGAGTTATTCTGCCTTGAACACGGCATCCTCCACGACGGACAGATGCCATCTGATAAGACCGTCGGCGTTGAGTCCGACTCTTTCAACACCTTCTTCTCCGAGACTGGTGCTGGTAAACACGTCCCACGTGCCGTCTACGTCGATCTCGAACCATCCGTGGTTGACGAAATCAGAGCTGGCGCCTACCGCCAGATCTACCACCCAGAACAACTCATTTCTGGTAAGGAAGACGCCGCCAACAACTACGCCAGAGGCAGAGTCAACGTCGGTAAAGACATCGTCGACCTCGTCCTCGACCGCATCAGAAAGCTCGCCGACGACTGCGCCGGTCTCCAGGGCTTCATCATGTTCCACTCCTTCGGTGGTGGTACCGGTTCTGGTCTCGGTTCCCTCCTCCTCGAGAAGCTCGCCCTCGACTACGGCCGCAAGTCCAAGCTCGAGTTCGTCGTCTACCCAGCCCAAGACGTCTCTGTCTCCGTCATGGAGCCATACAACACCACCC
This sequence comes from Hexamita inflata, assembly GCA_963988835.1. NCBI lineage: Eukaryota > Fornicata > Diplomonadida > Hexamitidae > Hexamita > Hexamita inflata. Next base: position 69,801 of record CAXDID010000979.1, read on the forward strand.
TCGCTGCCCACTGCATGCTCGAGCACTCCGACTGCGCCTTCATGATCGACAACCAGGCCATGTACGACATCTGCCACAGAAACCTCGACATCGAACACTGCACCTACGCCAACCTCAACAGAATCGTCGCCCAGATGATCTCCGGCATCACCGCCTCCCTCCGTTTCGACGGCGCCCTCAACGTCGACCTCACCGAGTTCCAGACCAACCTCGTCCCATTCCAGAGAGTCCACTTCCCATTCTGCTCCTACGCTCCAATCGTCTCCGCCGAGAAGGCCTACCACGAAAAGCTCACCGTCGCCGAAATCACCAACGCCTGCTTCGAGCCAGCCAACATGATGGTCAAGTGCGACCCACGCAAGGGTAAGTACATGGCCTGCTGCATGATGTATCGTGGTGACGTCGTCCCAAAGGACGTCAACGCCGCCATCGCCGTCATCAAGTCCAAGCGCACCATCCAGTTCGTCGACTGGTGCCCAACCGGTTTCAAGGTCGGTATCAACTACCAACCACCAACCGTCATCCCAGGAGGCGACCTCGCCAAGGTCCAGCGCGCCTGCCTCATGATCTCCAACTCCACCGCCATCGTCAACACCTGGAGCCACATGGGTCAGTGCTTCGACTTGCTCCTCGGCCAACGTGCCTTCATCCACTGGTACGTTTCCGAAGGTATGGAAGAGTCCGAGCTCACTGACGCCCGTGACGACATGACCAACCTCGAAAGAGACTACAAGCAACTCGAGATCTCCAAGGACGGTCAGGGAGAAGGCGAAGCCAAGGCTGAGTGATATCTTCATTGTATATTAACCAGATTCTTTCATACATATTCATATAGTCTCAAAGCTAACGCTTAAAATTAAAAATTTATTAAAACTGAATATTTTCAGATAAACAGATTTCAGTAGATAGACAAATTTTCTTATTTAATAACATATATTAATTTGAAGTTGTGGTTAGCCACAACTTGTGGTTAGCCTATTCACGTTAATGTAAAATTAGTAAGATATTTTTAACATGTTACCTACTTATATATTCTTTTTAAGATAATTTCTAGCTCTATATTATAAAGTTCCGCTTCATCTCCAGATGTACGGAAACGTGAATGACTAAGGAATGCAACAACCTCCAATGATGGGTATGCAATAATAAATGCCAATGCAACCATAAATGTAAAGTGAAATCTCTGTACATTTTAACCGTTAAGTAAGATAATAGCATTCTATAAAAATTCAAAAAAATTCTTAAAATTTTTAAAGTCAACAATATAATAGTAATCAAATTTAACTGAACTGATCTTTATTTACATTCTTGGTGCAAAGAGAATACTACAGTACCTTGTTTATAGAGACCGCTACAGTTCCGGTTATAGATAGGTCCAAAACGAATCTGATAATTTTCTGTCTTTAGTTATAGAGGCCATATTATTAACCGGATTCTTTCATATAGTCTCTCAAAGCTAATACTAAAAATTTATAATTATATATTAAACTTGACATATGATAAAAGTGTACCCCGGAGTGAAAAGGTTCCAAAATCAATATGTTGATGAATATGCATATAGCTTAGCCATCCTTCATTATCTGCATTAAGTGATTTTTCATCGTAGTTTTGAAGCTCTTCTTCTTTCAATTATTCTGATATTGACTTGGTTCATTTATAATATTTATTATTTTATTACATTCATATAATTAGTTAATTCGCATAAATGGCAGTTGATGTAAAATAATTGAATTTGGAATTAATTATACTTTTTACAAATCGTTATAAATATTGATAATAAGATACAATATAATATTTACACTCCAATAGTAAGTAATCATACTTATGTTATATTAATGGTAACCAATAAAATTAAAGTAATAAATATATGATTCGTAAGTTATTTGTATATAATTTAAGAATAAATGTGAATAGAATTATTATTCGTTATACCAATTTATGCTATATTACTAGTAGTATTATATCTAAAATTAAATCTTTAGGAAACAAAAATAGACATTAATTTTGATTAAATTTTGAATATTTTTATAAAATGAGTTAATTATAGGCACTGAGTTGAAGCAATATGTTAATTTAGATGAATATTTGTTGTTTTATATGTTAAAAGAATGATAAATACATTATAAATAAATATATATAAATGAATTATGCATGTGCCTATTTTTATTAGGAAATCAAGCATCATTTTTCAAAATTGTAATACATTTGAAGTGTGAAATCTATATTTTATTCGTATTTTTAATTTATTAGTATAATGATATTATAATTTACATGAACCAGTTTCTTTCAAAAATTACCCGTCATAAACGAGCGCAATATTTTAAAGCATATATTTGAGTTACAGGTGATATAGTATATAAAACTGTGCTAAATAACATCACTTCACAATGAAATAAAATTTCTTCAAAATAGCGATATATTATAAATAAATACTGGCACGACGAATGTCACTATTCTATTTAACTGAAAATTAGTCGAGATATGTCTTTGTATTTGGTTTATTCTCGATCGTTTTAATCTTTCAACTTTGTTTAAAACTTGTAAGAATGACTGTTCTTAAAAATATTTTCTCAAGTAAATATACTATTTTACACTGGATAATAACATATATAGTATTATATAATACTGTAAAATATTTCATTCCCAGCTCCTCTCCTGAATTAGTTATAGTTAAAATTAGCGAAAATTTGATGTTAACGATATCTCAACAAATCTTGATGTGGTAGAGTTGTAAATAACATATATATAATATACATATATCTATTGATAACATATCGAAAATTATAAAATTGATCAATTTATGTATCTTTTTTTATCATATAGCAAGTTATATTAATATTACTAGATTAACCCAAGATTATTCTACTATACTTTTGAGAAGTAAATATGTCTTTTTTCTATTAATTTCAAATTTAGTAAAGCTTTCTACATCTCAAAGTGAAATACTGATCTTGAATGATACATTTATGAAATGTACATTTATGAAATAATAAATGAAATATTTGCCCAAACTTCAGCAATTACGTTTTGACGTTGAATAACGCTAGGAAATTAAAAAATATAGACGTTATTTCACAATAATTCAAATATAATTTGATGGATACATTATGATAATTTTCAATAATACTTTCTGGCTGAGAATTGATCTTAGATAACAAATGAACATTAAATACAGTTCAATGACTATGAACATGGTGAAATAAACAAACAGGTCTACAAATATATCTAAATATCTAATAATGATAGAAAATAATAACGCAAAGTTGTGGTTAGAGAGATTGATGCTCAAGAAGATTAAATAAATAGAATAATTGAAGAATTTATTTTCTGTGAAGCCAGCTAAGCATATTATTCAAACAAAGTTGAACAATATTAATTTTTCTAATACAATAATAAACGGGGCGTCAGTTGCGGATAATGTTTTAAAAGACCTTTGGTCAAAGTAAATATGTTCAGTTATTCATTAAGTGTTACCAATCTAATAATAATGATAAAAATCGAGACAAGTACTAGTAATACCGGAACTAGTTGATCAGAGGGTTATCTGGTGTTTAAATAAGAGATTTATGTATTTTCATATTATATAATGAACAGTATCACTTCTAAGTACCAGTAACTTCATTTATTTTTAATTTAATCACTTCATATAAAACAGCGGCTACAAACCCATTGAATTATTTGGGAAGATATGCTACTTCATCGAGGTTATCCACTATAAGCAGAATAGAGCTGGGACGAGAATACTTCATGGTTGATATTGAACAAAATTTCTTATGATTCATCCCTAAACTAAATTTTGCAAATTACAAAGCTACACGTTTTGTTAGGATAATTTTACTACTATGCGAAGAAGTTGAGTAGAGCCCTGTATTTAATTATAATAGAGGGACCTTGTAAAGGCTTCTAACTTTTTCAAGTTCGGAGTGGAATTAGTATTCCAATATATTTTTTATCTGCAAATAGAATTATTTATTACGTTCGCTTCAACAACGTAGAAGTCTATCCTGTAACTCTGGATGCCAACCAAAACAATTCCAAAAAGTTTCCCGTAAATAAATTGACATGAACTTGAGTAGAATTGATTTCATTTGGGCTGTATATATATATATTAAATAGATTCAAATTAATAAAAAGTCAATCACTTTCCACAAGTTTAGTTGCACCAAGAATGTAAATAAAGATCAGTTCAGTTAATGATGTAATCTATATTGACGAAATTTTTGCTGATAAAATAGTTGGGGTCTGAGATTGAGTCAGATTATCCAGAACTATCTATTATCTGCATGAGACAGTTTAGTCATGATGAAAAAGAAAGTGTAGAAAATAAATATGTTTAATAAATGTACAAATATGTTTAATAAATATGATTAAATATGTTACAATTAATGAATCACACTCCTTTTTCTCTGATCTACCTAGATCAATAAGAATCCTCCAAATATCTTATGGGGTTCATTTATATATGAAATATTATAAATAAAAATACTTTCAATATTTTCAGCATTAATTAACAGAATTTAGGTTTGTTAAATTAGAACAATTTGTTTACAATACATCATTGATATAATTTTCGCCTTATGATTTTGAGTTAACAATAATAAGTGTAGTCTATATTGATTGAAATCCTATCAGACTGTATTATGTTGTACCTTTGATACTTACTGATAATATTTTCGAATTTTATATTTATATATTAGTATAAAATGAACATCCAAAGAAACCACCTGCGTATTATGCGCCTATTGCAGTATTTGAAATAACTAAGTTCTTAAGTATCATTGTTCTATTAATTTGTTATCCATCATCTTAAGATACACCTACGAATCCACCTGCGTATTCTTGAGCGTTATTTTTCATATTATTAACGATAGAATTATATATTTATATTTTAACTCCATAAAAGTTACCTATGCAACCTCCAGTTTATATACCAGTTATATTTATATTAATAATAGATATATTTTCCATATAAACTATATTATAGTAAGATTGACCTATGATTGCTCCACATTAAGCTTAATTTAATATAATTGAATTATCAATTTCTGAATTTTAAATATTTACATTTGTATTGCAAATATAACCAATGAAACCACCTACTTATTAATTAATACTAAAGTTACTTTTGAATACGATAACATTTTGAACAATACATATTTGCGATTATAATTATGATATAATTGCTGAAGAATGCTACCCTCCATATTAAATAACTATTGGATTATATTATATCGTAATATTCTGAAGTTATATTTAGCCGTTTCCAACTTAACTTATTGTTCCAAAATAACTTAACGAAACACCATAAATTTCAATAATAATAAACGACTACTAAATTTATATATCTCCATTGTATTATCCAATTAATCCTACTATTGAATATTGAGCTAAATTACTTTTTAATATTTACCTTATACATTAATTCCTAATATTAATTATATTTTTATTTAAACCTTAACCAATTATAGTTCCAAATTTACAAATAAATTTTATATTTATTATTTATTAGGTATTCAATATAATATCATGAATATCTATAATTGTATCCACAATTTTATTAATTATGCCACCAAATTAAAAGTAATAGTAATATATATTGTCTTCTATCTCATCATATACTTATTTCGTTTCTATTTAACTTAAAATTTATAAATTATTTAATTAAACTGCCAAATATGACATTGAAATATTGCTCGCAATTACTTAACTCATTAAATATGATGAGCAATTTCCAATATTGAATTGATTTGGCATGAAATTAAATTATTGTAATATAATAATAGCTGAATTAACATTTAACGACATCATCGCTACAGTACCAGAGCTCAGGTACTCGCCCATGATCTAATACGTGGTGATATTCGCAGTTCCAACTACACTACTAATCAATGTGATGTTTCCAGTTGACATCGTAAAACTTAAATTCAGAAGCAAATTGCAAATTTAAGCGTTGCTGGACGATGCTAATATAACATCCAATTCGCCCGTTACTGTTATCTGGGTTCCAGTTCTTGAAACGATGTTAACTTCGTTTATTGTAACTGTGTTTCCGTTTGCGAACATCACTCCGTTATTTATTGATTGAGTTCCAACTTGAAGTTTAATATTTTTGAAACTGTTTTAAGTTTAAAATAATGGTTGAATAGTTGAAGAATATGAATTATCTTAAACATTTATAAGCGCATCATTAATTATTGTAGTAAACACGAATCCGCCACTAATATCTGTTTATTATATTTAGATTGTAATTGCATCAAAATCAAATATAGTCGCGAACACTGGTTAGCTGCACATTTCAGTATCATCCTAGTAATTTATTTAACGATAATATTTACATGTATCATTATCAACTAAATTTCCACTAGTTAAACATTAAATTTAACGTTTTAGTTTTTGAATATATACGGATTGTTTAACTACATATTAATTGAGCGACAACACGCTGCTGTTTAAAGAAGATATTGTTAACTGCAATGCATTTGAATTAACTGTTATACTAGAATTCAATGTGGTGATATTGTCATATATTCTACGATCCAACACGGAGGTATTTGCAAATAGGTTAGCATCCGCTTTCGAGAAGTTGGAGATTATGTTTTGCTCAAGGTTAAAACTGATAGTGGCAATGTTGTTCGCAAGAAAGGTCGCATTGTTGAATATTCTTTGGTCCAAAACGGAAGTGTTGGTCATCAAGTTCTAGTCTGCTTTGGAATAGTTGGACATTATATAGTTTTCTAGATTTGTCGAGTTAGCGATCAAGTTGCTGTTCAGACTAGAAATTTGCAAATTAAGCTGAGAAACTCCATTTGCAATAGTTGAAGACAATAAAGTGACATTGTTATATATTCTGTTATCCAAAACGCTTGCGCTAGATAAGGTGTTCGCTTCAGCTTTGGAATAGTTTGAGAGAATATAGTTTTCTAAGTTTGATGAGTTTGCTACCAGGTTGCTATTCAGTACATTAATTTATGATTATAGCGAGGAGACATCACCAGTGAGTTAGGATGACAAAGCAGTAACGTTGTTGAATATTCGTTGGTCCAATACAGAAGTGTTGAGCAGCAGACTACCTTCAGCTTTAGAATAGTTAGATAGTATATAGTTTTCTAGGTTGGTCGAATTTTACATCAAGTTACTGCTCAAGCCAGATATTTATGAAGAGAGATAAGAAACATTATTTGTGAGAGTTAAAGACAAAATACTAATATTCTCGAATATCATTTTGTCCAAAGCGCTTACATTAGATAGAAGATTCGCTTCGGCATAGGAAGAGTTGGAAACGACATAGTCTTCCAACAACGTCAAATTGATACCAATCTCACTTACTGCAGAGTTGATTTGACTTACTAAACTAAGCTCTAGCTGAGAAACATTATTTTATAGTTCTTAGACATGTTTCTGTATTGTCTCTATTTGATCGATATTAGTTTGTGTTTATATATTAATATTTGCTAGGGCGCTTAAGAGATTTATGCACTCAGTAATGTTTAATAGATATCCAGACGCGCACAAACATGTATTGTGAATGTATTCAAATGGAAATACGCACCTAAACATTCCACCATCAATCTAACTGTTCTCCAATGAATCTACACAGAGACCATACGCAATGTTAGATTATTCACAGATATCACAATTTAGAGTTTCTGATCCTACTACAGATATTGTCATCTCGTTCAGTCCAAATACTTTTATTGAGTCGACACACACGATAAACTAGTCGATTGTAACTGTGAAGTTAACTTAAATACTGGAAGCGATGTAACCGTTGGAATCGCTCGTAAGAAAGTCGTACCCGCTCAGCTTGCAGTTGTTAATGGAAAAATTTACTTGTTCTTATCCGATTACATTCACGAGTCCTGAAGATCGCTAGCTGGTTATTCTGTACTACACAAAACTTTAATACAAATGTACTTTCAACAGTGTTTCTAGAATTAATCCAGATATCTGTTATCCAGATGCTATGAATACAAGTGTAGACGTCAATACATGAATATCACAAGTGATACATACTAGTGCACCACTAATAACTTCGAACTATAAAGTTACATTTATAGACGAGTCGCTGATGGTTTGACTATTTATATTGAACCCGAACAACGCAAATACATTCACATCTACATTGTTTACATTCACATCTATAGAAGCTTGTTTCGTGGCCTCTGTTTGAATGAATAAATGCACGTTACTAGACTTTTGTGATAAATACAGATTATTTCGCAAGTTAATCTTGTTCAAAAAATTAGCCTTCTAACAAAAATTATACAAATTTTTGTTCACGACTAGGCTATTTAAACATGTTGCATGTTTTTAAAAAGATAATTGTTAGAATATAAGTGTTATAGAAGAAAGCATGTGGCTATATTTTAAGTAAAGTAACAAAAAAATTTCGTTATGCAATATTGCATAAACTTAACTGAAACATTCTTTAAGTTTATTAGATTCTTTCATGCAATGGTAGGTACCTGAATTTGAAGCCGCTTCACTTTTGTGAGTACTGGTTCTTCAAAAGCTGCTAATGATTTTAAAAAGTGAATATTATTTGTTGGCGTTATATATATTTACAAAATTGATCGTTTCAACTTCATTATTTATGAATATCTGGAAACATATTATTTTCTGTCTTAATAATCATGTTCATATTCTAAAGCTGCTTCAGTTCCTAAGTCTTGACTTTCATTCTCTGTGAACATGAATTTTCAGTTTGAAGCTTTATTATTTCGTTATGCAATATTGCATAAAGTTAACTATAGTTTCAATTTTATAGTGCGGATAGTCACTCGCAGGTAACAAGGAGAAAGCGAACTTAGCTGGAACGCGATTTCTCGCAGGTAGGTTTAACCGCCGAACGGCCGCTTTGGTCTAATCCATAAGGCTTCGCTAATTGGGGTTAGATATGTTCTCAACTAAGACACATTACCTAGCGATAATTCTTGAGCGTACTCGAATGACGGTTGTCCAAGCTTTCTACATTCTTCTAATATTTCGCCAATTACCGCTCGGGCGACTCGTGAAGCTGTGGTACCAGACGAAATTACAAATGCGGTCCAGAACTTACGCCTAATAGATCTTAATTTTGTTATTCAAAAGTAAATAAAAACACAGGTGTCCCAGTATATAATAGAATTTCGGGATTGAATACCATTGGCGCATTTACACTGAATTTGAATCCGCTACACGTTTGTGATTTAAAAACGAGAATTTAGTAAAACGGGCTGTAGTGTGGATTATAAAAACGAACTGGAAAATTGAGTACTGTCTCACCAGAACCACGGCCACTTGTCTTTTTCAAAATTGATATTCAAATTTGTATGTGCCGCTTTTGAACACTCCGACTCTAGTTCTAAAATATGGCTGGCCCTTTCGTTCCGGAACGCGGCGCTCTCCGCTGAATTACAGTGTAGTCCAGAGCGCATTGTAGGATGCAGTTCATCCGCTTGCATTCAGAAAGAGTTCGTGCGGACGACTATAGACCTACAGCCGGGAATAGCTTCTTTCCGAGAAACTAAAATATACTTGGAAAGCTGTTATCACTGTATCAATGCAGTCGCAAATAGTGGAACCGGCGGGCCAGCTGAAATACTCCGAGAATAGGAGGCAGTCTGAATGCACTGAATTGGCGGTAATATATTTTGAGTCGAAATACTAGTCCGCCCGACCATTTTGAAGATGGATAGTAACAGAGTTCGCAGCTGTACGCCATAATTTTAAGAACAAATGGACTGTAGTTCAACGTTGGTTTCGACCACATATTCTACATGACACGGTTTACTTTTGGACACGCCGTTTGCAGACATAATCACACCGAAAAAGCCTCCGAAGAAGCCTTCACATGGTTGAATCCATTCTATACCACATACGCAGAATCGCAATGCAACAAGGAGAAAGCGAACTTAGCTGGAACGCGATTTCTCGCAGGTAGGTTTAACCGCCGAACGGCCGCTTTGGTCTAATCCATAAGGCTTCGCTAATTGGGGTTAGATATGTTCTCAACTAAGACACATTACCTAGCGATAATTCTTGAGCGTACTCGAATGACGGTTGTCCAAGCTTTCTACATTCTTCTAATATTTCGCCAATTACCGCTCGGGCGACTCGTGAAGCTGTGGTACCAGACGAAATTACAAATGCGGTCCAGAACTTACGCCTAATAGATCTTAATTTTGTTATTCAAAAGTAAATAAAAACACAGGTGTCCCAGTATATAATAGAATTTCGGGATTGAATACCATTGGCGCATTTACACTGAATTTGAATCCGCTACACGTTTGTGATTTAAAAACGAGAATTTAGTAAAACGGGCTGTAGTGTGGATTATAAAAACGAACTGGAAAATTGAGTACTGTCTCACCAGAACCACGGCCACTTGTCTTTTCCAAAATTGATATTCAAATTTGTATGTGCCGCTTTTGAACACTCCGACTCTAGTTCTAAAATATGGCTGGCCCTTTCGTTCCGGAACGCGGCGCTCTCCGCTGAATTACAGTGTAGTCCAGAGCGCATTGTAGGATGCAGTTCATCCGCTTGCATTCAGAAAGAGTTCGTGCGGACGACTATAGACCTACAGCCGGGAATAGCTTCTTTCCGAGAAACTAAAATATACTTGGAAAGCTGTTATCACTGTATCAATGCAGTCGCAAATAGTGGAACCGGCGGGCCAGCTGAAATACTCCGAGAATAGGAGGCAGTCTGAATGCACTGAATTGGCGGTAATATATTTTGAGTCGAAATACTAGTCCGCCCGACCATTTTGAAGATGGATAGTAACAGAGTTCGCAGTTGTACGCCATAATTTTAAGAACAAATGGACTGTAGTTCAACGTTGGTTTCGACCACATATTCTACATGACACGGTTTACTTTTGGACACGCCGTTTGCAGACATAATCACACCGCAAAAGCCTCCGAAGAAGCATTCACATGGTTGAATCCATTCTATACCACATACGCAGAATCGCAATGCAACAAGGAGAAAGCGAACTTAGCTGGAACGCGATTTCTCGCAGGTAGGTTTAACCGCCGAACGGCCGCTTTGGTCTAATCCATAAGGCTTCGCTAATTGGGGTTAGATATGTTCTCAACTAAGACACATTACCTAGCGATAATTCTTGAGCGTACTCGAATGACGGTTGTCCAAGCTTTCTACATTCTTCTAATATTTCGCCAATTACCGCTCGGGCGACTCGTGAAGCTGTGGTACCAGACGAAATTACAAATGCGGTCCAGAACTTACGCCTAATAGATCTTAATTTTGTTATTCAAAAGTAAATAAAAACACAGGTGTCCCAGTATATAATAGAATTTCGGGATTGAATACCATTGGCGCATTTACACTGAATTTGAATCCGCTACACGTTTGTGATTTAAAAACGAGAATTTAGTAAAACGGGCTGTAGTGTGGATTATAAAAACGAACTGGAAAATTGAGTACTGTCTCACCAGAACCACGGCCACTTGTCTTTTCCAAAATTGATATTCAAATTTGTATGTGCCGCTTTTGAACACTCCGACTCTAGTTCTAAAATATGGCTGGCCCTTTCGTTCCGGAACGCGGCGCTCTCCGCTGAATTACAGTGTAGTCCAGAGCGCATTGTAGGATGCAGTTCATCCGCTTGCATTCAGAAAGAGTTCGTGCGGACGACTATAGACCTACAGCCGGGAATAGCTTCTTTCCGAGAAACTAAAATATACTTGGAAAGCTGTTATCACTGTATCAATGCAGTCGCAAATAGTGGAACCGGCGGGCCAGCTGAAATACTCCGAGAATAGGAGGCAGTCTGAATGATACATTTTGAGTTTAAACCGATTGGGTCTGTTCTATAAAATTGAAACTACTGTCATTAAAATCTGGATGATACCTAAATTAGCGTAAACAGTTCACTAGGGTATTGTGTAGGTGTAAAATATATATAAGATTCTTCTATCGGCACATAAATTGTTCAATCTCAGATGTTCTCATTGAATAGACTCAGTAAATTTATTAAATAATAGTATATATAATATGCGATGATATATAATATGCAATGATATATAATATATAAATAATTTTTGTGAAAAAAGTTTCTGAAATTCAGAAATTGTATTTTACATTTGTGTTCGAAGTATAAAATTTGTATGCTGATAGCAGTGCTCTTCAAAATTGGTGCATCTATGTACTATTATACTTACAATGTAATATTAAAGCATTTATTCATTTCACTTCATCTTACGGTTTTTAAAGTCATTATTTGATTTTTGTTTAAATGATCAATAATTTCAAATACTAAAATGCAAATATCAAATAACTTTTAATATATTTATTGATCAAAGGTAGTAATAATAACAAATATGAAATATCATCCCAATCTGAGCAATGCATTATAATGGTCATTTTTGTGTTTTTAATATAATTCTCAATTCAATCGAAATATTAAAATAGTATATTAATCTAAGATATGCAAAACTTCTTTCTTGTAAATGTTGGAAGATATAGACTATCATATTTCAAGTTATAGTAATATTATAAAATAGCATATATTTGAGGTGGTAAAGATATAAGGAGAGTGAAGAGGAAAATATAATAGTTATACGTATATAGCAATACGAAGAAGATATTTATTAAATTTGGACATCATGAATAAATATAAACTATAATATAAACTATATTTTATTTTTCTCACTCGCTCATGTTCCAAGTCTTCAATTGTCGACGGTTACTCCGAGCCCGTCCGATCTAGCTTTGCCTTGGGCTTCGCCTTCTTGCCTCGCGGCGCTCGCGGTGCCCTTCTTCCGGTAGCTTGACGGTCTCTCTAACCTTACTTCGTTGGTGCCTTCATGCAGAGCATTAGTGATCAAGCTGGTAGAATGCAGCTTGGCTTCTTCGTTAGCGCGCTACTGCAAGACAGCAGTGTTTGCTTAGGAAGGAGTCCGTGATCTCTGGCAGGAATGTTGTTAGCATATTCATGGATTTCTCGTACACATTAATTTTATACTATAAATATATTACTTCCTCGACACGGCACAAACAGACTTTATTGAGACTTTCAAAAGCGAAACATACCTAGGCTCTCGCACACCAGTGTTTCCACTTTCAAAACGGTCTCAACACGTCATTTATGCCCACTCAGTAAATGTATATATATATCTAGTCTCTCAAAGAGAAGATAGCCAAACTGTAAAGTTAATTGTAAAGTTAATTTGATACAGCGGCGGCAGTGATGCGTAAATTCAAAGAAGCCAAAAAGAAGCACGACGACAAGAAGATCACTTAACAGACAAACAATGCCGAAGTCCAGCCTGAAAACGAGAAGAAAAAGACTGAAGTAAGTTAGAAAGCTGAACCTACGAAGAATATCAAAGAACAGGCGCCTGACAAAACGAAGCTTAAGGACGCTCAGAAGCAGAAAGAGAAAAAGCCCCCAGTCTAAAAGTCACAAGATCAAAAGTCCACTAAATGCCCCGATCGAACGCAAAGTCTCCTCAAAAGGAAACTTAGAAAAAGAAAGAGGATAAATAACCTGTCTTAGACAAGCCTGTCAAATCATAGCCCAAAGTTGGTCAAAATGAATAAAAAACGATAACTAACGCAAAATAGGAAACCGAGCCAAGCTTAACGAAAGCCTTGAAGAAAAAGCTCCAAATGGAATATCAGAAATAGTTTATCTAACAATAGAGAGCTAAATAAGATATCAAAGCGTCTAAACCCTAGGAAAAAGTTAATCTACCACCGGCAATATACCCCGAAATTAGGAATTAGCAAAAACAAATAAACTAAGAAGGAACCCAGGCACCTAATCAAGTTAATGAAACAGTGCATCAAAGGCAACCACCACCAAGCAATACCAATACAACGGAACAACCTCCCGTGCAAGCCGAAGGAAATAACGAGCAAAGAGAAACTGAGACGCGAGAACCAGTTTCTGAAATTAAGAATCAGGTAAAACTGATCCGCTGACGACTCAGTGAGGACCTTGTTGGGTACTGAGTGGGCACAAATGACGGGTTGAACCCGTTTTGAAAGTGGAAATATGGGCGTGCGAGAGCCTATGTATTACTTTAGAAAGTCATACTGTGAAGCATATAACATACAGACATACTGTGAAGCCAGACGAAATTGTAAAGGAACCTGATCTTGTGTTTGTGATAGCAGTATCAAAAATGACCATTATAATGCATTGCTCAGATTGGGATGATATTTCATATTTGTTATTATTACTACCTTTGATCAATAAATATATTAAAAGTTATTTGATATTTGCATTTTAGTATTTGAAATTATTGATCATTTAAACAAAAATCAAATAATGACTTTAAAAACCGTAAGATGAAGTGAAATGAATAAATGCTTTAATATTACATTGTAAGTATAATAGTACATAGATGCACCAATTTTGAAGAGCACTGCTATCAGCATACAAATTTTATACTTCGAACACAAATGTAAAATACAATTTCTGAATTTCAGAAACTTTTTTCACAAAAATTATTTATATATTATATATCATTGCATATTATATATCATCGCATATTATATATACTATTATTTAATAAATTTACTGAGTCTATTCAATGAGAACATCTGAGATTGAACAATTTATGTGCCGATAGAAGAATCTTATATATATTTTACACCTACACAATACCCTAGTGAACTGTTTACGCTAATTTAGGTATCATCCAGATTTTAATGACAGTAGTTTCAATTTTATAGAACAGACCCAATCGGTTTAAACTCAAAATGTATCA